>JAJQKJ010000020.1:0-200513 GCA_029574335.1 Rana kukunoris | reverse complement strand
CCTTACGGGGGTACACATTGCTTTGATCTGGATGCATTTCACAGCATCCCAGGCAGATCACGGGAGACAGCCGGCATGATGCTACACAAACACTTCACGGGGGATTAGAATGTGCCCAGACACAACCCGACGCACCCCATGCACACGCCTCTATGGTTACTTACTAGTAAATAGACATGTGCAGACTGGAATATTTTGTTTTGTTGTCGTTTTGAAAATAAATTTATTTAGTTACTCCCGAAAATAGTTTTTTGATTTATTTCGTTTTTTCGTTGGGGAATAGCTTTCGTCCGAAAATCCAATAATACTTGGTTTCTGTCGAATGGTCAAAAGAATATTCGACGGAACGTCGAATCTTTACGTCGAATCGTACATTTTGGTTTGAATATTCCGCCTACAAGAATTCTAATGTTGTATGACTAGTAATAATGTCGAATCTATTTTCTCATACATCGAAATCTATTCTCTGTAATGTCTAATCTATTATTTCTATAGTGTCAAATCTTTTCCCTATAATGTCGAATCTTTTCCCTATAATGTCGAATCTCTCTATATCGAATTTTTACCGCAACGAAAACGAAAGTAAAGCATTTTTTATGTCGGATGTTTCGGTTTTCGTTTCTTGCGCTTTCGTTATCGTTTGTTAAAACGATAATGAAAAAAACAGATTTTCTCACGAAAATCCATTCAAACGAATGCACATGTCTACTAGTAAATTCCCTTTCTTGAAGTACAGGACATGAAACAGGAACCTACCCTCCGTTCCGAATGATCTTCCTATTGCTTTCTATATAACTGAGGCTTGATGGGAGTGGGAAATGGTATATAAGGGATTTCTTCACAGCTTTTTTTGCGTTCAGTCAACTGAAAGTAATGGTAATGATAAGAACCTGTGTTCTGTACTAGATTCCAAGAAAATAAATGTATTTCAGTGATAATTCAAAAGGCTTTTTCTTCCACCAAGTAGCATAAGACATCAAAATATGGAATAGCGGTGTCCAGTTTTGCAGCATAACAAAGATGAGTAAATAATAAAAACAGTAACATAAAATTGCAAATAAAGTGAAGCAAACCAGTCAATGGAATATTGTTTCCAAATATGAAAACTTTGTTTTTTTCACTTGCATCTGATTTGTAAAACAATTTTTTTTATGTCAGCATTTGCTAACATGTGAATTGGATAATAATCTGAGATATGTAGAGGACTGTCTGAAACGCCTCCACTTGCTAAAAGCTGAGGGAAAAGTATGGGGCCAGGAAAATGATACTTCAGGTACAAAATGGAGAACTGATCTTAACTGACCTGGAATCAAGGGTAAGATATTATTTTTTGCTTCATATTATTTTACAGAGGAAGTTTATATTTTGCTTATATTTTAGCTTCTCTTCTTTGTACATCTCTCTCTCCTCATTTACATGCTAATGATATTTTTAAATAAAACCTTTTGTTTTCATTACCTACCTTGTTTTTGACCCAGTGATGTCCATGTTCCTTAAAAGGCATTATGCAAATATCGAAGTGCCACAAAGGGGGAAAAACTCAAAGTGCTCTTTCACAAGGGGTGGAATACGGCCTGGCCAGTTCGTACCCAAGTGGAGAGGCTTTCAGGATGGATGGTGTGTCCCTGCCCTTTCCATATGTGTCTAGAACACCTCCCTGATGCTAAATACTGTCCCTGACAGACCTGTTCCTACTCTAGCCACATGCAAAATGCGTGCCAAACCCAGGAGCCAGGGTCTGAAAATAGACTCTGCCTGACCCAAAATTACTGCCGGAGTCACATGGGACACCAGTAGGTCCATTCTTTGGACCTGATAAAACAGTATTTTCTTAATAACGTACAGATGCTATTGACCCAACTTCATGGCAGGTTTGAATCTGATGTTAACTGAGGAAAAATTCTTAGTCAGAACATTTTATTGGACCTTAAATGGCTACCATCTAGAGAAATCACAGAAAATAAAAAATAGTGAGACCACTGAGGCCGCGTACACACGATCAGACATGTCCGATGAAACGGGTCCGACGGACCATTTTCATCGGACATGTTTGAAGTGGTCTTTTGGTCTGATGTGCGTACACACCATCGGACCAAAATCCCCTCGGACCAGAACGCGGTGACGTAGAACACACCGACGTGCTGAAAAAAGGAAGTTCAATGCTTCCAAGCATGCATCGAATCAATTTGACGCATGCGCAGGATTTTGGTCCGATGGTTGGGCGTACTAACCATCGAACCTGTCCGACAGACAGGTTTCCAGCGGACAAATTTCTAAGCATGTTTAGAAACTTTTGTCCGCTGGAAAACTGTCCGATAGGCCGTACACACGATCGAACATGTCCGCTGAAACTGGTCTGTGGACCAGTTTCAGCGGACATGTTCTATCGTGTGTACGCAGCCTAAGAAAGAGAGCAACATGCTTATTGCTAGAGTCGACTCTGTAACTGGCTTACAGGCAGTGGCAGCCCGTAATGTAGGGCGCAGGGGTGCCGCTCCCCTAATCCATGCATCGGATGCATTGATTCCAATTTTTTTTTATTTTTAAGAAGCATGTGATTAGAGCCAGAGGCTCTAATAAGCTTCAAAAAAGGGTGGGCTCTGGGCGTAGAAAACTGCGCCCCGAGCCCACCCAGTTGTGTGTCAATAGCGAATTAATATTCATTATTGTCTTCCTGATTCTCCTCACGGCCAACCAGGAAGCGGATTGTCACCCCATTGGCCGAGAGGAGAATTGTTTCTATTGGCTGCCGAGGAGAAGGGGGGAGGAGACGCAGGGGAAGCCACTATGAGAAGCACCAGGAGGAGGAGACGCCACCTGGAGGAAGTGCTGCCTGCGACCTAGATGGGGTAAGTGCGGGGCTGCTGACCGACTGACTGGGGGGGTGCCTGGTGGATTGTTTGCAGTCCCCCCAAAAAATATACCATGCTGCCACTGCTTACAGACATCATTTACTGTACAAGACTTTCACATAACATTTGCATGTCAGATGTATGCAATGCATATTTATCATACTGTGAATAAACCAGTATGTATTTTTTTTGCATAGAATTCATGTCTAGTGAGAGACTAGGAGCTCAGTGGGCTGAAGAACTACAAGATGTGATTGTAGTGTAAGTGAAGGAACTGTTAAGCCCCGTACACACGGCCGAGGTTCTCGGCAGAAACCAGTGAGAACCTCGCTGGGAGCCGCATTCTGCCGAGAACCTCGGCCGTGTGTACGCTCTCGGCGAGCCCCGCCCGTCGGGAAACCCGTCGAGCAAATAGAGAACAGGTTCTCTATTTGCTCGACGGCCCGTCGGGATGAATGGCTGGTTGCCTTTCCCGACGGGCGGGTCGCCGAATCTGCCGGGGGCGGCAGAGAACGAGATGTGTTCCGCCCGTCGAGTTTCTCTGCCGTGTGTGTACGCGGCATTACACTTTGTGCTAGGAACTGTTAAAAACTTGTCATAGGAGACAGCATTCCCACACATGCAGATGTGGCGTCTGGCTGGATGCCTTTCCCTGCATGGCTGTCCTCCTGTTAAAGTAGGGTGACCAGACATCCTGCCTTTCCCTGCATGGCTGTCCTCCTGTTAAAGTAGTGTGACCAGACATCCCCAGTTTCATGGAACAATCCCCTGATTGAGGACACTGTCCCCGGACCAAGTCTGTCCCTGGTTTTGTCCCCAGATTGGATTTAATAAAGGACAGGGGCAGTTTCAAAGACAGTCAGTACAGAATTAAAATAAAAAAAATTAGAATTACACCCTCCGCTCCACCGTGCCTACTAGCATAGGGGGTTGAATTTTTTCCATAATCTGTGCCCCTTTCTGATGATCATGTGCTGGTCGGAGCGGAGGGAATATTTCTTCAGTTTCGGGCGCATTCCCATTCAGCTTTGCTCGCATTTTCTTCTGCCTTGGCTCAAATCCTGGCCAGCCACCTGCCTATCTCCTTGCCTTCCCTGATGGAGTGATCTTCCTCAGCTCCCCATCCAGTAGTAGCCGAGGCCGAGAGAGTGAGACTTGAGAGGCTGTGAGGCTAGCGGCGACGGGCAGACAGTCAGTAATTGTTGCCATTACTAGTAAAGAAAAAATATGTCCCCGGATTTAATTAAAAAAATCTGGTCACCTTATGTTAAAGTCTCAGAATCTGCCAATTAATCTTGCAACTACCTGGTTTCCTAGCCCTAACCCTCTCTCCCAAAGTTCTGTTAAGAGAAATAAAATCTCTTTTGCATTCAAGAAATGTCTGGCACCCAATGAATCTAATTGCTTTGCACCTGCTATGCCTCACAAACCAGCATATAATACAGAAGGATGTCAGCTATCTCTGGCCCTGCAGGTTCTCATTAGGCCGAAGGAGGCCTAGAACATTGCTACATATGCAAATTATTTGACCATATATGCCACTTACTCATTACAGGACAGTCTTGAAAATATTCCCCTGCAAAATATAGAAAGCTGCTGTTCAAAGATCGGGTATGCCTCCTATAATTCTATTCTTGCAGTTACTGTCCAGAACCATGGAAGATCAAGCATACTGCTGTTTCATTGTGAGGAACAACCAGTAAGTCAGTTCGGATAATTACATTTTTTTAATTGTCAACTGATTGTACACATCAGTGTATTAATTCTGCTTTTCTCTTTTCAGGCTTCTATTGTAGAAAAAAATTTGGAGAGAGCATTGACACAATTCAAAGGAAACCAACAGTATAAAGATAACACAAGGTATACCTATCATCTTTCTGATCAACGTAGCACTCAGCACTCTGCACAATAACTTTGATACTCTTCATTTCAATCTATTACTCCATACTCCAAGTGATTGTACAGTTTTTAAATTAAAATAATAAACATTTTATCCTTATCTGCTCTGTGCAGTGGTTTTGCAAATAGCGGTCCTGAACCCCCTCTTCTGGGCTTCCCCTTCTTTCTGGGTACCCCCATTGCAAGCCATTTACTTGTCTATCAGTGGCAGCCTGTCCATATTGGGCGCAGGTGTGCCTCCCTCTTAATCTAGGCGCCCGGCCCCTAATTGACATGCAGGACCCTGAACACATGGATTCCAATGAGAGTTTTTTTTAGAAGCACATGATTAGAGCCTGAGTCTCTAATTGGATTTTAAAAAGGGTGGGCTCGGACCACTGAGCACTGAACCACGAGCCCGCCCACTTGTGTGTCAAATGTGTGAAGTAATATTCGCTATTGTCTTCCCGTTTTTCCTTCTGGCCAATCCTGGCTCAGGAAGCGGGTCCTGAAATCCGACTGGCCAAGAGGAGGAGGAGACGCAGGGGAAGCTGCGCCGCTAGGAACCCGAGGAAGGAGGAGGCGCAGAGGCCTGCCACCAGGAGGAAGCCCATGGCCTAGATATTCTGACTGGGGGGATTGCTGCCCCCCAAACAGGATTTGAGCTGTCTCTGAGCCTGTGAAAAGAGAGAGGGCATCACTGCTGCTCTCAGTCACAGAGCTAGAGCAAGATCACACTTGGGCAAGTATTTAACCACATGCCGACCAGGCGCCGTCGTTCTACACGGCGGCAGGTCGGCTCTCCTGGGCGAGAGCCCGTCATGCTACGTCGCACTTTCGACGGCCACTAGGGGGCGCACATGCGCGCCGCCGGCGCCCCCCGCACGCCCCCGAGTCCCGCGCGCGTGCCTGGCGGGTATGATCGCTGCCGGGCACGCGAGATTGCTTGTTACAGAGCGGGGAACGGGAGCTGTGTGTGTAAACACATAGCTCTCGTTCCTGTCAGCTGGGGAAATGCTGATTTTCTGTTCATACAATGTATGAACAGAAGATCCGTGATTTCCCCTAGTGAGGTCACCCCCCATACAGTTAGAACACACCAGGAACACACTTAACCCCTTCCCCGCCCCCTAGTATTAACCCCTTCACTGCCAATGGCATTTTTATAGTAATACAATGCATTTTTATAGCGTTGATCGCTAAAAAAATGCCAATGGTCCCAAAAATGTGTCAAAAGTGTCCGATGTGTCCGCCATAATATCGCAGTACCGAAAAAAAAACGCTGATCGCCGCCATTACTAGTAAAAAAAAAATATTAATAAAAATGTCATAAAACTATCCCCTATTTTATAAACGCTATAACTTTTGCGCAAACCAATAAATAAACGCTAATTGCGATTTTTGTTTACGAAAAATATGTAGAAGAATACGTATCGGCCTAAACTGAGGAAAATAAATGTTTTTTTTATATATTTTTGGGGGATATTTATTATAGCAAAAAGTAAAAAATATTGCATTTTTTTCAGCGCAAAAAATAAAAAACGCAGAGGTGATCAAATATCACCAAAAGAAAGCTCTATTTGTGGGGGAAAAAGGACGCCAATTTTGTTTGGGAGCCACGTCGCACGACCGCGCAATTGTCAGTTAAAGCAACGCAGTGCCGAATCACAAAAAGTGCTCTGGTCAGGAAGGGGGTAAATCCTTCCGGGGGCTGAAGTGGTTAAGGGGGGCCGGGGGGGGGGGGGCTGCAGAACATGAAAGTTTTTATTTTTTTTTACCTTAATACAGAGAATGCATTAAGGTAAACTTTAGAACAACAAAGTGCCTTAAAGTATATCTAAGCCCAAGAACACAATTATAATTCAATCATACAGTTTGTGGTGTACATAATTTTGTAAAACAATGTGATAAGGGAATATTCCTGAACTTTGTTTTATCTCATATGTTATCTCAGCTTGCAGAGCTTGGATTTATTAAATAAGTTAACCAAAAATGTTAATATTGAAGCTTATACAGCCTCATGCTACATAACTAAGCTCCATTTCATGCTGATTAAACTAAGTTATTAATGTATCTTAAATAGAAAACTATCTTTAGATAGATTTGTACTCAAAAAGCATTTTAGTAAAATGAATGGAAATCCCCCAAAAAAGTAGATAAAAAAAAAAACATTGATTTTTATCCAAAAGAAAAAGATGGGAATGGTGCGCTTATTCAATAATAATAATAATGTGCCATAAAGTAATATACTCAAAGAAAAAATATGATGAGTATCCAAACATACAAATAAATAAATATGAATAAGGTCCCACTAAAGCCCAATGGTAGGAATATAATAAATAGTAGAATAAATATTTTTTACTTTTTGCTATAATAAATATCCCCCAAAAATATATAAAAAAAAATTATTTTTTTCCTCAGTTTAGGCCGATACGTATTCTTCTACCTATTTTTGTTTAAAAAAAAATCGCAATAAGCGTTTATCGGTTGGTTTGCGCAAAATGTATAGCGTTTACAAAATAGGGGATAGTTTTATTGCATTTTTATTAATTATTTTTTTTACTACTAATGGCAGCGATCAGCGATTTTTTTTTGTGACTGCGACATGGCGGACACTTTGAACAATTTTGACACATTTTTGGGACCATTGTCATTTTCACAGCTTAGTCTACTGTGAAAATGACAATTGCAGTTTGGGAGTTAACCACAAGGGGGCTTTGATGGGGTATGTATGACCTCATCTGTGTTTTTAACTGTAGGGGGTGTGGCTGTAGGTGTGACGTCATCGACTGTATTTCCCTATAAAAGGGATCACACGATCGATGACGGTGCCTTCAGCTCCGGGGACTGATCGCGGGACTCCAGCGGCGATCGGCTCCGCGGGTCCCCAGCCCTGGGTCCGCGGTCACGGACCCAGGGCTGGGCATTAACCAATCACGTAGCGGTACGTGATTGTGCCCAGCCGTGCCATTTTGCCGACGTATATCAGCGCTAGGCGGTCCTTAAGTGGTTAAAACACCACCAGAACTCCACCGACGCATTGCGTCACTGGTCATTTGGCAATATTGCACTATGGCTGTTCTTTGTTTCCTTTAAACGCCATTTATACAAGAAGTGCCATTAATTTGAGCGAGCTGTTCCCTCTATATGTGGAATTACCCAAGATGTTTTGATGCCAAGTTCTTAGTCTTCGCCTGGAACCTGGATGCCTTTACATATCCATCAGCAGGATTCCTTATCTGACTATCTGATGAGCCTTGTTTGACCCTTGGGTCATTGTTGGAGGTGAGCGGCCAATTCATAAATTTAAAGGGGTTGTAAAGACAAAAATATTTTCCTCTTAAATTAAAGTCTGACAGTAGCTGATAAAGTAAAAAGTAATGTTTTGCATTATAACTAGTTTGATACCTGTTGAAATTGAGCTGTTTTATTCACCTCTATCACTCCTGAATCGTTATTCTCATTGACTTCCTGGTTTGCGGTGCGCATTCATTCTTGCTACATGATGGCCTAATGGGAATTACAGTTCCCATTAGGCTTAGCCTCCATGCCTGTGAGGGATAAGAGAGCATCTTCACGCAGGGCTGTAGTCATAGGGAGTGGGTGAGCACATTCTGATTTCCACCATGCAAAACTGCTCAGATGCTGGTGGAAAGCAAGAAGAGGAGAGACAGGAAATGGCATTTTCAAACCTGGATTACTGTATTTTGGAGGTCAAAAGGAAAAACGAGGTAAGTGATATTTAATTGCTCAAGCTTACAGCAATCAATTGATTTAATAAAAAACAAACCTTTAGTGTTACTTTAACAGTCGATGTTTGGATAAATGTTTTATATGTTTTTTCTTCTATCAAGTTATCTCTATGAGATTTTTGCCTTTATATGAACTAACTTCTACCATTGGGCTTTAGTGGGACTTTATTCATATTTATGTATTTATATGTTTGGATACTCATCATATTTTTTCTTTGAGTATATTACTTTATGGCACATTATTGAATAAGCGCACCATTTCCAATGTTTTCTTTTACATTTAGTACGCAGTGTCTTTTGAGTACACTACTAATGCTACTTACACACAAAAGATTAGTCTGATGAAAACGGTCTGATGGACCGTTTTCATCAGACCAAACCGATCGTGTGTGGGCCCCATAGGTTATTTATCCATAGGTTAAAAAAATTTAAACTTGTTTTAAAATTATCTGATCGATAAAAAACCTATAGAAAAAAACGATCGTCTGTAGGCACGTCCATCGGTTAAAAATCCACGCATGCTCAGAATCAAGTCGACGCATGCTTGGAAGCATTGAACTTCATTTTTTTCAGCACGTCGTTGTGTTTTACGCCACCGCGTTCTGACACAATCGTTTTACTGATGGTGTGTAGGCACCAGTCATCAGTCAGCTTCATCGGATAACTGATGAAAAAATCCATCAGACCGTTTTCATCAGACTAACCTATCGCGTGTACAGGGCATTAGTGGTTGCACCTAATTCACAGTCACCATACACATATATATATATATATATATTATATATATATATATATATATATATATATATATATATTATTTTTTCTGAGTTTATTTTCACTATATTCACTGGAGGTTTATATTTACTTAAAAATTAGAACATAGTAGCGCGCAAGTTTTTCTCTTATAACACATTGATTTTTATCCACCCTGCTTCCCTCAAAGATATCAACCATATGCCTGATTTAGTCATGTCTTGGGATGTAAATAGGTTATGGTGTACAGCAAAATTGGTTCTTATTGTAGGATTGATTGAGATTTACACCTTGCCAAAATGCTTTTTTTTACTTTAGTGAAGCTGCTTAATATAAATAAAGAATTATAAAAATATAAAGGGTCCACCTATAAGGGTAGATCCACTAGTGGTGAAATCCTATGAAAGGAGTGAATCCTCATCCGTCCACCAAGGCAAAGATAAAAAATATCTAATAGAACTGTGTACAAAATGGTGAATCTAAAGACAAAAGTGATAATAGAGTCTGAAGGAACGAAGATGTTTCTCCTTCTTCCTTTCTTTTTTCCTTTGATTGGAAATTCTTGGAGTACCCCTTCCACATCATCCCGTTGGAGAATCCTGTGGCTACTCTTGCCAGCTTCATTTTGGATTTCCTTTGAGAACCAGGATTGGGAGTCATATCTACATCCAAGTCCAAAGGGGGTGGTCGGCCCATACAAGCCTTCAGGACCCACCCACCGTATGGTGAGTTGCGGGTCACCAACAGCTGGTAAGCGTATTTATCTCATTTACATGCCAGGGAATATCTTTGTGAAGATGTGGAGCTCTTAACAGAGGGAAAAATTTCTGTCTGATTACACTCATGAGAATCCAAAGAACACTTATTTCTATATGGGACTCTATTATCACTTTTGTTGTTAGATTCACCATTTTGTACATAGTTCTATTAGATATTTTTTATCTTTGCCTTGGTGGATAGATGAGGATTCACTCCTTTCATAGGATTTCACCACTAGTGGATCTACCTTATAGGTGGACCCTTTATATTTTTATAATTCATTGTTTTGGCGCTGCACTTTTCCCTTTTTTTCTCTGTACCTGCTATCCACTGGTGTGCTGGTTGCCTTAATACCTGTATGTACATTGATTTGTATTTACCTAGTTATATTTCTCACCATTTACCACTATTTAGCGCAGTATATTTTTTATATTATTGCTTAATATAAATAGGTTAAGGTTAAGCATAATTCAACATTTTTTTGTTCAATTTTCTAATCACGTGTTCTTTTGTCAGAAACAGACTCTTGCTTCACAGTGAAGTAAATGACCGTGGTTGCTCCCCCAATCCAGTTTAGGTGCTGATAGCCCTAGATTAGCACGCAGTGGCAGAGAAGCCACACAAGGTAGGTATTCCTTTTATACGATTACAATTTGAATCATTTCATTTGTATGCTTTACATGTAGGTATACATTTACTATATAATTCCATCAAATAAATAAACATCAATAGTAATCAGGTGTCCATATTCGAGATGTGTGTTCATGTCGTATTCCAACAGGAAAAAGCACAGTGCACCAATCCCAGTAACAATTAAAGATGAAAATAAATCTGTGTTCCACCAGTGTTATAAATAAATGTGCCTCTTACCAGATCCATATAATCTAAACGTTAATAGAAAATCATGTTAAGCCTGAGATAAAAAGGTAAGACTAAGGTATCTTGTGTGTAGCTTGGTCTGTTGGATATCACGACCTTTGTGACAGAAGCCTGAAGATTGGTGTCTCAGCTCCACATCCATTTTTCCAGACCCGCTCTACACCTCACACTTGATCCATTTTATGAATTAAATCAAAGGGAAGGCTAATCGTGTAATGGGTAAAACTTTACAGTACTGCATCTCAAAAAAAATAAAAGCAATTAAGCAGTAGTGGGAGGATAATCCGAATATGGAATCAGCAGCAGACCTGGACAATAATAAAATTTCTTCTACCGACGTGTTTCCCCAGATGTAGCCTCCAAAAAAATAGAACTTGCTTTAAAATTTAACCGATGGACGCCTAACCGATAGGTCAAAACCGATCGTTAGTATGCAAAAGCATGGTTAAAAAGCAGCGCATGCTCATAATCAAGTCGACGCATGCTTGGAAGCATTGAACTTCATTTTTTTCAGCACGTCGTTGTGTTTTACGTCACCGCATTCTGATACGATCGTTTTTTTAACCGATGGTGTGTAGGCACATCAGACCATCAGTCAGCTTCAACGGATCCTTCGGACAGTTGTCATTGGATGGACTGATCGTGTGTACGCGGCCTTATAGGGAAACGTGTCGAAAGTAGAAAGGAGATGTGACATAATTATTTTCAGGGTATGCTATTGATTCTGTATTTTGGTTACATGTAATTTTCACATATTTATTGCACTGTATTTGTTTGCATTGTGACATGATTAAGGAATTGTCACACTTTTATATAAATTGTCTCATGAATTGACCATTGGTTATTTCACTTATACATGTAGGCATGGCTTTTTTTCTCAGCTTTTAATTTTTTTTTTTTATTATTAGTTACTATGTAAATAATAAATAAATAATTAAATAATCCCTAACCTTAATCCCTAACCCTTACAAAAAAAATAATAATAATAAAATAATAATAAACACCTGTAGCGCCCCCCCCCCCCTATTTGGTGGGGCGTTACGCTAAAGTTAGTGGGAATGGGAGAGTTAAGTTGCTCCCACTCACAAATTTGTTAAGTTTAGGCAGCTGTCAGTTTAGAACTGCTTTCTAGACCAGTCTGCATGCTAGGGGAGGTGTTTTTACCCCTGGGTGACAGTTGGCTCTGGAAGGGGTTCTGACAGACCCACTTTCTCCCAGCAGCCAATCAGAGGAGGATGTTCCCTCTGAACATGCTGGCGGGAGGGTATATCTGTGGCGATAAAAAACCTATAGAAAATAGAAACTGCTCCCCCTGAACACTGCTCCCCCCGTCACACTGCTCCCCCCCAAGAAACTGCTCCCCCACCTGTCACACTGTCCCTCCCCCGACAAACTGCTCCCCTGGCTGTGTCTAACCCCTTCCCTACCACCCCTGCCTGTGTCTAACCCCTTCCTTACCACCCCTGCTTGTGTCTAACCCCTTCCCTACCACCCATGCCTGTGTCTAACCCCCCTCAATACCACTCCTGGCTGTGTCTAACCCCCCACCACCCCTGGCTGTGTCTAACCCCCTCCATACTACCCCAGCCTCTGTCTAACACCCCTACAACCCCTGTCTTATCCCCCCTAGCACCCCTGTCTGTGTCTTACACCCTCCCTACCACCGCTGCCCGCGTCTAAACCCCCCACCTGCCACACTGCTCCCCCCGTCACACTGCTCCCCCCCAAGAAACTGCTACCCCCATCTGTCACACTGCCCCCGACAAACTGCTCCCCTGGCTGTGTCTAACCCCTTCCCTACCACCCCTGGCTGTGTCTAACCCCTTCCCTACCACCCCTGGCTGTGTCTAACCCCTTCCCTACCACCCCTGCTTGTGTCTAACCCCTTCCCTACCACCAATGCCTGTGTCTAACCCCCCTCAATACCACTCCTGGCTGTGTTTAAACCCCTACCACTCCTGGCTGTGTCTAACCCCCCCCCCCGCTACCACCCATGGCTGTGTCTAACCCCCCACCACCCCTGGCGGTGTCTAACCCCCTCCATACTACCCCTGCCTCTGTCTAACACCCCTACAACCTCTGTCTTATGCCCTCCCTAGCACCCCTGTCTGTGTCTTACACCCTCCCTACCACCGCTGCCCGCGCCTATGTCTGACCCCCCCCTACCACCGCTGCCTATGTCTGACCCCCCCCCCCCTACCACCACATCTGCCTGTGTCTGAACCCCACTATCATTGTTGCATGTAAATCTGACTCGCTGATAAATTGAATTCTGGTTTTATTTGTAATGATATAAAATAATTAATGTGGGGGCCATTTTTGGAGGGGGGCAGCGCTTCATTCCTGGGCCCAGGCAGTACAATGTCTTGGGCCGACCTTGATATATATTATATACACACACACACACACACTTTTTTTTGTATTTTTGGAGTTGGGGAATCTTGGTTGAGTTCCCACACTTTTTTTCCCAGGACTTGACCCCTGGATAAACTCAAAATAACTGATGGACAAGGTAAATTTTTTCCATGATCATCCTGGAAGGAGACAGCTAGTGCTCCCTCAAGTCTACAGAAAATCTGTTTTGAGAAGTTTGCATCTAGGAGTTGAAAAACTCTACGGATTAATCCAAGACCGTTTCTTTTGGCCACGAATGAGGGAATCTGTTGTGGACTATTGCCGCCATTGTGTGAGATGTCTGCAACGGAAAACTTTGCCTACTCAAGCTGCTCCACTTGAAAAGTTCTGGTCTAATGGACTTAGTGTACATGGACTTTTTGTGACAGCAGTAGTGTGGGAAATGTTCTGATTGTGACTGATCACTGTACTCGATATGCTCAAGCATATCCCGCCAAAGATCAGAAAGCAGTAACTGCAGCTAAAGTTTTGTGGGAGAAGTTTTTTGTTTGTTATGGATTGCCAAATAGACTTCACTCTGATCAGGGGTGGGACTTTGAAAGTCGCCTAATTAAAGAGCTGTTAACATTGCTTAACATCGACAAGAGCCGCACCACACCTTATCATCCAGAGGGTGATGTTCTTACTGAACATTTCAATCACACCTTGTTAAACATGTTGGGTACCCTCCCTTATGGTGCTAAGCAAACCTGGAGCTGACATGTTGGAGCTATGGTACATGCCAACAATTGTACCAGACATGAATCAACTGGTTTCTCTCCTTATATTTTCATGTTTGTGAGAGAAGCCCGTCATCCTATTGACATTCAGTTGGGTGTGTCTACTGATGGAGTGAAAAATAGAAATCACTACCAGTATGTGGAACGACTTAAACAGAGTTTAAAAGAGGCCTATCAAATGGCTGAGGAAAATACTGCAAAAATAAATGCTGCCAATAAAAGGCGTTTTGATGACAAAGTTCGTTACAAAGACTTACAACCTGCTGATAAGGTGTTTCTCCGCAATTTGGGACCTTCAGCCAAACATAAATTAGCTGATTGCTGGTGAAATGAGTTGTTTGAAGTTATAGAAAAACTGCCTAGAATTCCAGTCTACAGGATTCGAGAACCTGAGGGTCGGCTCAAAGCCTGGCATAGGAATCACTTGCTTCCAGTTTTACAAGTTGCTACTGCTGATGAGGAGCAACAATCTAAAATTGTTACAGATTCTAATGATGTGCCTTGCACAGACTATGGAGACCAGAGTGATGGAACTGACTGGTTTACACCTCCACCACAGTCTCCTGTACAGGTTCCTTCACCTATAACTGATCGGGGCCTTCCTCAGAGGGGAGGTCTGAACCCAGCTACTCCTGTTTTTTAACTAACACCCCAAAACTTTGCAGTTCCAGGCATGGTTAGATCACCAAGTTTCCCACTAATGCTGTCCCAGAGTTGTCTGGACTAATGCCTGAGGGCTTGAGGAGAGGAGATAGTGTTTGACGACCTCCACCAACGTTTACTTATGACACCTTGGGAAGACCCTGCTATGCTTTACAGAACTATGTACAACCTCATGTTCTGATGGACATGACTGCAGCTCATTCTAGACTGGTTAGTATGATGCCTATTTGTTACTACTAACCATATATGCTTTGCAGCTAATCTCTGTAATAGATTGCTTCTGGAGAAGTGGTCTGCAGAGAAGTTTAAACAATGTTAACTTTTGCTATGTTTTGTTGTTTTGAGTGTATATCCTTGCCGGGGTCGGAAGGACTTTCAGCAGGGGGAGAATGTAGTGATGTGATAATTTCTTTGTCCATTTACCAAGTGTATACTCTTGTTATGCAGTGTTTGTTTGCCCTTTTCCAATATGGTTGCTATGCTCTCTCTCACCAAGGATGAGGTCATCAAGAAGAGCAGAGGATAGCAAGGGGTTTTGTGGGTAAGTGGGTGGAGAGAGACATGTGGCGAGAAACAGGACAGTGAATTCCTGCTAAGAGAACAAAGACTGTGTAAGTGCTGCAGTTTTAACTCACTGAGACAGAGACTGTTAATGATTGCATGTTCCTGTTTTTAAAAATACTTTATGTTGGATGGTTCATTGAATGTTATTTCTTCATGACTGGTGTATTACTAGTGCTCGGGAGGTAAACCAAAAACCACCCCTAAGACCCTAAACAGACCCATATTAATCACGCAACACATTCTGGATTAAATGGCCACCAAAGGCCCCTTTTATTTAAATCCAAAAGGTAAGTATAAATAACTTTATAAAAAATGACCAACTTTTTAAATATATATAACTTTTTTAACATTAAATATATATTTTATCCAATACGTAATAAATTAACCCAACAAAAAACAATTAAACACAAACTGCTGTAGACACGAGGTTCCTGAGAAAGGGAAAGAAAAGTGCAAGGTAATCGGCTGTACACCATAGAAAGTATTCCGACCTCTAGCCGTGCTCCCATCAGCTCACAAGGCCATGACTTCCTCCTTCGTTCGACTCTTCAGCTCGATATACCACTAGCCCACCTAACCAGATAGGGAAGGTGCCCATCCCATGACAGGCCCCAACTCCTACCAACCATCTCAGGTACACACATCTAATATGTATGTACCAAACCCCACCCAATTCTCAGGAACCCTGAACCAACGCCACAGACGCCCACAATGACCCCTCACACGTGGGCAGCCGGCCACAGCCCTAAGGCCCGTTGTAGACCATCCTGGAGCCCCAGAACCCTCATGTCAATACCAACCTGGGTCAAGTGCACCCCGTCACCCCTTAAATAAAGGCTGAAGTCACTCTCGAGCTCACGATGGCGAACCACTAACCCACTATTATGAATAACAAATTTGGACACTGCCTTATTGGCCTTAATCCGGGCCCTATTGACCCTGTCCATGGAACAAGCTCATCCACCCCCCTCATCTCCAGCCCCTCAGTGTCTGCCCCCGTCATGTCCAGTCCCCCCTGGTCCATCCCCGTCATCACCAGCCCCTCAAGATCCTCCCCCTATGGAAGGTCCCCAGCCACTTCACGGCCCAGGAAGGCAACCAGGAAGACAAGGGGTGTCCCTGAATTCCTTCCAGAACACCTGTCAAGGGAGCAGGACCGGCATACCCGCCATATGGGTGAAGTCGTGGTGGAGATGAGGCCGCTGGCAGACAGCCTGGGCTCCTCGGACCCCTTAAGTGACACTCTGCAGGATGTCTCTGCCAACACGTCTGCATCAGTTACCTGCCTGGGGGAGCTCCAGTCCTCAACGGCGGAACTTGTGGGTGAGGTGAAGGCCCTGAGAGTGGCTGTATAGGCCCAGACAGTTGCTATGGAGGCGGTGCTCACCCGCATAGCAGTGGCTATGGAGGGCAGCCAGGCAGCCAGGGAAGACCAGGAGATGCTCCTCCACCTGATACCCCACCCCCCTACCCAAGGCACCCCCCGACAACTAAGGGCCAGGAGCCTGGGCACCAGGCGGAGCCCACGTCAGAGCAAGTGATTGCCTTTTTGATATCTTTTTTTTGTTTTTTCATATGCTCTGGTGAAGAGTTTTTTTTTTATATGCTCTGGTGAAGAGTTTTTTTTTTTTTTTTTATACTGCACACGGTGGAGTGTGAATGGTGTGTAAATGTGGGGGTGGCACTCCTGGCAATAAGGGGTGTCATCCTCGGCCGTTGGGGAGAAGTTATCCCCACGGCTGTGTGAATGACGTGTGAATGGACAGCGACACCATTGGGGCCTTGACGCGGCGCGTTGCTGCTCCCAAGTCCTGCATGCCGATGTGATGTGGATGTGATGTGGATGTGGTTGTGTGTAATCTAGGGACCACAGTGGTGTGCATGCGTGCATTGTCTATGTGCCATGATGAATGTGTGTGTTTAACGGTCAAAGATTCGTAACACGAGGACCCTCCTGACTGCTCTTCCATCAGCAGACTGGGTCTCCTCTGGCAGCGGGGGGCAGTGTGGTTCGGGGGTCAGGTCATCACGTAGGTCAATCTGCAGGCCTTTTCTCACGGCTAAGTTGTGCAGAATGCAACATGCACCGATGATCTGACACACAAAGTTTTTTTTTTTTCTCAAACAAAGGTTTTTATTAAACAAAAAAATAACAATACAGGCGATGAGTTCCAGAGCAGACATATACCGTCAGGAGAGTGTGGCGCAGCACACCCAAAAACAGAAGGATAATTAAAAGACGAGGTAAAACTGTACATACAAATGTGTGTCCCCGACTCGTCCCCCCGACATCTCACATATATTAACTCCAGCACAAGCCTCCGCCCCCCTTCGCCAAATGTGATGCCCCACATAATCAGCATTCTGTATAGTGTTATGGCTCTGGGGCCCACTCCCATCCCACAGCTCTAGAACAGCCGATCATATACTAAATCAATCGGGGCCAGACCCGGGACGTCAAGCCAAGGGGCCCATACTTTCTCAAATTTAGTGTCAGTGCCTCTATGTTGAAATATTACTTTTTCCAGCCTCAATGTGACCCACATCTGTTTGATCCATTCGTGCACAGTGGGGGGTTCGGTGTCCTTCCAGTGCCTTAGTATCATCAGGCGGGCCTGAAACAGGGCTCTGCAGATCGCCTGCCGGAGCCACCCTCCACCTCCAAGGTGTCACAGATTCCCAGCAGGCAGATCTTGGGGTCTAGCGGTATCTGTGTCTGAAAAGCCCCGTTAAGGGTATCGATGACCTTCGCCCAGTAGAGATGCAGTTTCGGGCATCTCCATAGTAGGTGAATAAGATCGCCATGATCCCTGCAGCACCGAACGCAGATGGGGTCAACCCCCAGCCCCATCCGTGCCAGTCTAGCTGGTGTGTGTGTGTAGTGTACTCTCAGGAGAATGTAAAGTTGCGACAGTCTGTGTGCTACGTTCAAGGAGCACCCAGGAACTGCCTGCATCGCCTCCTCCCACTGTCCCTCCTCAAATGCCCCCACGTCTTGTTCCCACCGGGCCATTGCCCTCAAAGGGGCGTCCGGTAGGAAGAGACTCAGAAGCATAGCGTAGCAACTTGATATAAAGCCCTTGTATGTGTCCACCCCAGATAGATAGTTGAAGACAGGTGCCGGGTTCAGGGACCAGACATCTGCCTCTCCCTGAGCGGCCACTGCATGCTTAAGTTGAAGGTAATAAAATTGCATAGAGGCCGGTAAACGGTAGTCTGCGCTAAGCTCTTGGAATGGCCTAAGCTTACCATCCCTAATCACATGGGTCATAAGGGTAATGCCATATTGTTTCCATCTAGAGCCATAAGGTATTTTAGCCAGTTCTCTGTAATAGTGATTGTCCCAAATAGGGCTATACTTAGTGAATCCCGTCACCCCCTGTAGCATTCTAACCTTATTCCATGTCTTCTGCATTAGTGCATACGTGGGGAAAAGTTTGTTAGACTTAGTGTATCGTAGGGCCTCTAGACCTTCCGCCACCCCCCTCCAGTGTGTGAAGCTGAGCAGCTGGACAGAGGAGTCCCTCAAATTCAGTTCCCGGTCCCTTTCGGGCCTCACGAGTCGTGCAATATGTTGCATTTGGGAGGCTAAATAGTAGATCCAGGGATTGGGCAATGCCAACCCGCCAGCATCCTTCGGCCGCTGGAGCTGTTCAAGCCTAACCCTCGGGGGCTTAGCAAGCCATATAAGTGAACGGAAGACAGAGTTGATAATTCTGAATTTCTTAAGGGGAATGACCATTGGGGAGTTGTGAAGGACATATAACAACTGTGGCATGAGGATCATCTTTATCAAGTTTACTCTACCCACAGGGGACAGCCTGAGCCTACTCCACACCTTAACCCGGTCGCGGCATCTGTTAATCAGGGGGGTGAGATTAAGACTAACGTAATCCAGCAAGCGTGCAGTAACCTGAACACCAAGGTATCGAAATGACCTGGAGACAGGAATGTCCTGCACAGTCGCTGGGGATAGGGAGGGGTCCCGATCTAGTAACAGGAGGGAGGATTTCGTCCAGTTAATAACCAATCCCGAGTATTCTCCAAAGATCCGAATGACCCTCATGGCCTCCGACAGCGAAACCGAGGTATCACCTAGGAGAAGCATGGTGTCGTCCGCATATAGCATGATCTTTTCATGTAAATCACCGTACTGGAATCCCCGGATCGAGGGGCTCGTTCTGATTATTGCAGCCAGGGGCTCTATGGCTAGGGCGACAGAGGAGGGGGGACAGAGGGCACCCCTGTCGCGTACCCCTGTGTAAGGGAAAGGTGTGTGATACCCTTCCCCCTCCCGTATAGCAGCAATGGGGGATGAGTACAAGAGCTGTACCCACGCAATGAAATTGTCGCCAAACCCGAATTTCCGCATCACCGCCCACAGGAACTCCCATTCGATACTATCAAATGCCTTATGGGCATCTAGGGACAATAAGACTCTGTCTCCCATGTTATCCGCTCTGGACTGGATATTCAAAAAAAGTCGCCGCAGGTTTATTGCCGTCGATTTTTGGGGCATGAAACCGGATTGGTCGGAGTGAATTATGGTAGAGATGGCACTGTTTAGTCTGACCGCCAGCACTTTGGCAAGGATTTTAACGTGGCAATTTTGTAGTAATGAAATCGGCCTGTATGAGTCCTGGTCAAGAGTGTCCTTATCTGGCTTCAGAATTAACACTATATTGGCTCTAGACATAGATCTTGGTAGTGTACTAGTCCCTTTTTGCCTCATTAAACACCTTTAAGAGGTGCGGGAGTATGTGTTCCCCATATTGCTTGTACACCTCCGCTGGGAGGCCATCATCCCCCGGGGCCTTCGAGTTAGGGAACAAACTGGTCTGCGCCTGCAGTTCCCCCAAAGAGAGGGGGGCGTTCAAGCATCTTCCTGTTTGAGGGAGGACAAAACTGGGAGTTGGACCGGGTCCAGGTATTCAGCTAGGGAGTCCAGCGAGTACGCTTGACGGGACTCATATAGAGATGAATAAAAGCTCACAAGTTCGGATAGTACATGGTCTGGGGAACTAGACCACCCACCGGCCCGGGTGCGCAATGCCCCATATAGAAGGGGACATCTGTTGAGAACGGGCAATAGTTGCCAGCATGCGACCAGTGTGCTCACCCTCCTCATAGAATGCCGCCTTCTGAAAGAAGCGCTTCTTTCTCTGCCCCTGAGTCGTGACTCGGTACAAGCGCGTCCCTGCGCCGAGAGCCACGCCTCCCTACTGGTATCAGATGGGTCAGCAATAAATGCGTCCTCCAGCCTCCCGGCCATCACCTCTATATCCTCCCTCTGAGCATTGGTCTGTCTTTTAATGGCTTGGATCTCTGTAATAAACGGCCCCTTGAGAACCGCCTTAAAGGCCTCCCAGTTACTGTTATGTCTTCCGATACAGCATGAACATGCCAGAACTCCGAAATGCAGGATTCTATGCGCTCATGCGAAGGGAAGAGATTCAGCCAAAAGCGTTCATCTTCCACGGGGCCCCTGGCCCCCGCAGAAGGGGACGCACATCCAAGGAAGTCACCAATGGGGAATGATCCGATACACTCCTAGGAGCGTACACCAAATCACCAATATATCGCTCAGCTGCGTGTGAGCAGAGACACAGATCAATCCTAGACAAAGAGAGAAGTCTGTTGGAAAAGCAGGAAACACTGTTTCACTCCCGGGTTTCCTGGCTCTCCACGGGTCACGGCCACCCCCACCTCCTCTATGAATCTACCCAGAGCAGAGCGGGTCACTTTCCTCCCCCCTCCCCCCTGTGGGTGTCTGTCCAACTGAGGTCCGTGCAGCAGTTGAAGTCCCCAAAGGCGTACAATGGCACCTCCGGAAACCGCACCTGGAACTCCACCAATGCCCTCAGTACCTGTTTGTTATACGGGGGTGAGGTATATACACAAAGGCAAGAATACATTGAAATCAAACAGCTTACATAGTAAAAACACATATCTACCGTCAGTGTCAATCTCAGAGCACAGTTCCTCGTATTTGATCGAGGCAATGTATCAGCACACTCCACCCACCGCCTCTAGAATATGAGGTGTGAGTGGAGTGTAACTCTGACACCACCTTCGGTATTTTCAAGCATGACAATGAGTCAGCAGTGAGATGGGTCTCTTGTAAGGCACATAATGGCCGGCAGCCTGGCTCTCAGTAAGGTCGAGACCATAGTGCTTTAAGAGGGTCTTGCAGCCCCCCCTGACGTTCCAGGAGAGTACTTAACCGCTGCCATCAGGGGGGGTCAAAACACACATCCATCAGGGGGATAAACGCCACCCCACAACACCACCCCACCTCCTCTCAGTGGCCGTGAATATCACAACATATTGGGGTGCAAGTAGGGACAGAGCAGTTTCGCTGGGCAAAAAAGGAATTTGGGAAGCCACTCCGCAAGTAGTAGGAAGTATCCGCTCCGGGGAAGTCCATCGCATAACAGGAACTGTAATCGCACAACGTGTGCTTCGGTGGAACACGCAGAGCCCTGTCGCATAGGGGCTTGTCGTCGTACCAACCTCTGGGGAGCCAACGGCAGTCCCTCCTCAACTGGGACAACTGATCCCACACACCTTCAACTGGGCCTCATCACGTGGCTGTACATTCACTGGCCAACTTCACGGGGGTGGGAGTGGCATCATTAATCACATTTCCGAACTCGCATTTAGTAGGAAGAATCATTATACGTTCCTGCGAGTTTGTTTTCTCAAACAGGGAAAGCTCAATGCAGCTCAACTAGCTTACATCTTGTGGTTTAGTCATCATGTTTCAGGAGATCTCTGGGCCTGGCGCAGGCGCCCCGCATTAGCATCTAGCCAATCCGAGCTTCAGCAGGATGTTCAAAGAAATGGGCTGACCCCGTAATATAATCCTGAGTTTCGCCGGGTACAAGCATTGCATATGGAGCTTGTAGTTTCTGCAGGCGTTTTTTAACTTCAGTGAAAGCGCGCCCGGCTCTTCTGGACTGCAGCGGAGAAGTCAGGATAAAATGAGACCCGGGTGCCATTAAACTGAATATTTCTCTTCTTTTCCCTAGCCAGCCTCAGTATTATTTCTCTGTCCCTGTAGTTCAGCAACCGGGCCAGCATCGGGCGGGGGGGATTCCCCAGGTGGAAGAGGCCTGGTCGGTACTCTGTGAGCCCTCCAACCGCATATAGGGGGGTAAAAGCATCCTTGCCGAACACATCCGCCATCCATTGCTCCACAAACCGCGTGGGGTCCCGGCCCTCCACCTTCTCCGGTAACCCCACTATGCGCACATTGTTTGCGTCTGAGCCTGTTCTCAAAATCTTCTGCTCTCATATCCACTGCCCTGGCCATCCTCGCAGCAGATTGAGCTTCCCTGATCAGCGGGGGTAATTTATCCTCTATGTCACTTATTCTGCTTTCAGCTGCAGTGGTTCTCTCCCTCATCTTTTGCATGTCCTGTCTGATTAGGCAGACCTCCTCCTCCAGGCCCCCAAAGCGAGCCCTCAGACAGTTCACAGAGGCTGTACATTTATTCACAGCCTTCAGTATGGCAGCCAACGTGGGTTGTTCTCCCCCCTCAAGCTCAGGGTCCTCATCTTCCTCCTGAATGTCTGGGCTGCCCTGACTCTGTGCCATCATGGCGCCGGCCCCCAGCATTTCCTCCCCCTCCTCCATGTCACTAATGGCGCCATCATCATCCCGGGGCTGCGCTGCAGGCAAGTCTGCTTTCCCAGCTAGTTTCAGGGCATAGTACCTCATATCTTTGGGGGGCTCTCCGGAGGTCTTCTCAGGGTGTTTGGGCTGTTTACTCACCCCCTCCTTGGCCTTGTCTCCCGTTCGCGCCTTCTGCGCTGATGGTGGAGCGGCGCCATATTGGGGATCTTGCTTCGAGCTCTCTCCCTTCTGTCCTCGGGTCATCATGCCCTCCGATGGCAGCTGAGTGTCGGCGGCCGGGTGTTGAGGGAGTGTTCTCAGGGCTGATCGGTGGAAAAACGAGCAGGTTAGTGTGCCGGAAACCGGATCAATGAAGGATCAAGACGGGAGCTCTGTGAAGACGCGTCTGCTCACATGCCGCGCTGGCCACGCCCCAATTGACCTCTTTCTAATCAAAGGGTCAACTACTGTTGGTAAGGTGCCATCCTTTACTTGAACACGTCGGGTGAATTGTTGTCTATAGTGGGTGAAGGTGGACGCTTTACTCTGATGATCTATTTCCATCACGCAACATTCATATATATTTTTTACTTACCACCAAGGATCTTTTGAATAAGAAGTGGTGGAATCACTGGAACTTTTGCACATTTATTAGCATCACACTTTATTAAGTTTATGCATGGACTTTTTTCTCACTTTATATAATTATTATATATTATATATATTATATATGGTATTTTTAATTATGGTTATATATCTTGTACTGTATGATTAAATTATTTCAAATACCTTGGACTGTTTACTTTTCAAAAAGGGCTCATTTGGGGGATAATTATACTTTTCTTATATTTCTGGGGCCTCAAGAAATTAGATGTCAGTAGATCAGGATTAATCCATTTTCAGATATATACTGTATATATACTACAGTTTGTGGACTCTATGGGCCAGATTCTCAGCGGCGCTACGATGGAGTATCTCAGATACCCCGTCGTATCGCCGTTTTTTTTGGCTCGTATCTATGCGAGTGATGCTTGGCATCACTTTGGCATAGATACGCTTGAACATCCGACAAGTGTAATACCATTACACTTGCGGATCGTAGTTGTATGACAACTCCGGCCACTAGGTGGCCTTTACGTTGTTTTCTCATTTGCCTATGCAAATGAGGCTACTACGCCGATTCCCGATCGCTTTTGCGCCGCCCTGTCGTCGCGTACGTCGTTTACGAACTCGTAAGGTTACTCCTGCTTCTATGAGGAGTAACCTTACGAAGTCCCGTCGTTTTGACGTCGGTTTCAACGACGTTTTCCGACGTGAGCTGGAGCATGCGCACTGGGCTTTTTCCCCGGCCGGCGCATGGTTCACCAAGGTGTAAAAGTAAGATAATGAGGACAGCTTCACTTTCAGAAACAAATCATACACTCACCGGACACTTTATTAGATACACCTTGCTAGTACCGGGTTGGACCCCCTTTGCCTTTAGAACTGCCTTCATTCTTCGTGGCATAGATTTAACAAGGTGTTGGAAACATTCCTCCGAGATTTTGGTCCATAGTGACATGATAACATCACACAGTTGCTGCAGATTTATTGGCTGCACATCCAGGATGTGAATCTCCTTTTCCACCACATTTTAAAGGTGTTCCATTGGATCAGATCTGGTGAGTGTGGAGGCCATTGGAGTACAGTGACCTCATTGTCCAGTGGTGAGATGATTGGATCTTTGTGACATGTGACATTATCCTGCTGGAAGGAGTCATCAGAAGATAGGGACACTATAGTCATAAAGGGATGGACATGGTCAGCAACAATAGTTAGGTAGGCCGTGGCGTTTACACCAGCAGACCACCAGTCTGAACTATTGATACAAGGCAGGATGGATCCATGCATTTATGTTGTTTACAACAAATTCTGACCCAACCATCTGAATGTCGCAGCTGAAATTAAGACTCATCAAACCAGGCAACGGTTTTCTAATCTTCCATTGTCCGTTTTTGTGAGTCTGTGTGAATTGTAGCCTCAGTTTCCTATTCTTAGCTGAAAGGAGTGGCGGTAGCCAATTTGCTTCAAAGATCAATGTGCTGTGTATTCAGAGATGATATTCTGCATACCTTGGTTATTTGAGTTGCTGTTGCCTTTCTGTCATCTCAAACCAGTCTGCCCATTCTCCTCTGACCTCTGAGGCCCCGTACACACGACCGAGCTTCTCGGCAGAATCCAGCGAGAAGCTCGCTGGGATCCATATTCTGCCGAGAAGCTCGATCGTGTGTACGTTTTTGCCGAGCAAACTGTCGAGCGAGGCGTCGAGCCAAAATAGAGAGCAGGTTCTCTATTTCCTCGACGGGCCATCGGGACTAATGGCTCGACGCCTTTTTCGACAGCCTGGTCGACGAACTTGACGGCCGGCCGAGAACCTCGTCGGGCAGAACAATGTGTTTAGCCCGACGAGGTTCTCGTACGTGTGTACGCGGCCTCACATCAACAAGGCATTTTCCCAACACAACTGCCACTCACTGGATATTTTCTCTTTTTCAGACCATTCATTGTAAACCCGAGAGATGGTTGCGCATGAAAATCCCAGTAGATCAGCAGTTTTTAAATACTCTGACCAGCCCGTCTGGCACCAACAACCATGCCATGTTCAAAGTCACGTAAATCCCCTTTCTTCCACATTCTGATGCTCAGTTTGAACTTCAGCAAGTCATCTTTACCACATCTAGGTGCCTAAATGCATCGAGCTGCTGCCATGTGATTGGCTGATTAGCAATTTGTGTTACCAAGCAATTAAACAGGTGTACCTAATAAAGTGGCTGGTAAGTGTATATTTCTCTTATGACAGGTTTCATTTAACCACTTCCTATCTGGGACATCGACAATTGACAGCCACAAGGTGGCTCTAGAATGCTGGGTGACTGTCAATATACGGCCTCCGGCCTCCCGCTGCTGGAAGGGGGGGGGAGTGCATGCCGCGTCACTCAGGTGTCCAGTAACAGAGACAGGGACGTGGATCTCTGTGTGTAAACACAGAGATCCATGTCTTGTCAGAGAGAGGAGACCGATGGTGTCATTGTATCTTGTTTGTATATTTACGCTGGCCGCTGGGGGGGCTTCAGTAGTTTTTTGCGTTGAATATGCAAATGACCTAGATACGCCGATTCAGGAACGTACTTGCGCCCGGCGTATTACTATACGCCGTTTACGTAAGGCGTATGACCGGCGTAAAGTTACCCCTGCTATATGAGGCGCAGCCAATGTTAAGTATTGACGTCGGAACAGCTGTCAAATTTTACGTTGTTTATGTCGTTTGTGTAAGTCGCACGCGAATAGGGCTGTGTGTAAGTTACGTTCACGTCGTAGGCAGTGTTCGACGTATCTTAGGCATTCTATCCGACGCGTGATTCTGAGCATGCGCACTGGGTTACGTCCACGGACGGCGCATGCGCCATTCATTCGGCCATGCATCTACATGGGGTCAAGCTTCATTATCATACAACACGCCCCCTACCTGCCTACTTTGAAATACGCGGGCTTATGCCGGCCCATTTACGCTACGCCCGCCGTAACTTAGGGCGCAAGTTTCTCTCTCTAAGTTACGACGGCGGCGTAGCGCATATGAGATGTGTTACGCCCGCCTAAAAATACGCCAGTCTTTCTGAATCCCGGCCATTGTGTTTTTTTTCTAAATTGTCTGTATTTTTTTGTTTATAGCGCAAAAAATAAAAACCGCAGAGGTGATCAAATACCACCAAACGAAAGCTCTATTTGTGGGGAAAAAAGGATGTAAATTTTGTTTGGGAGCCAGGTCGCACGACCGCGCAATTGTCATTCAAACCATGACAGCGCTGAAAGCTAACATTTCGTCTGGGCAGGAAGGGGGTATATGTGCCCAGTAAGCAATTGGTTAAAGTGTAAATAGGTGTCGGGGGTTTAGGTGCACTTTAAACTGTAGAGCAAATGTGTTATTACTGCAATGCTTGATTCGGATGACTTTGTGTCTGATCATACAGTTCTATAATGCTACCATCTAATGTAACCTTGGAATTCCATCCAATGCATGTGGAAGCAGCAGCCGGTACGGGACGTTTACAGGAAGGTCAGAGGTGTACTTTGTAAATGATCCACGTTCACCAATACAGCGGAAAAGTGTTGCTTTGACAAGGTTACAGTAATAATATTCAGAAAGTATAGCGGGGTGATAGGGATGAGGGAAAACGCTGCACAATGTCACTGCGGTGAACATGAGCGCTCTACTATTACAGCCCGGACAAGTGTTGATATGCAGCTCATGTATAGAGAAGATTCGTATAAAAATAATAAGAAATTTACCGGAAAATTTTACCACTCAAATACAGAATCTAGAATGAATGTTTCGGCAGGACGAGAAAAGGCATACACGGATCACCGTTATTTTTCTTTGACCTGCAAATCATTTATAGCGAGCACTTAAAGAAAGAGTATAGTTGTGTTTTCAGTGAGCGCATATTCTGAGTTATTATTGCAGCACTTTCCTCAAAATTGAACTTCAGGAGAACCAATAAATATATAAAAGAAATACATACAATGGAGCTTTTTACTTACCAATGGATGATTCTCTTTATTTATCTAATCTTAAGATTTACACAGCCCTGCCACACAACAGAGCCAGTTAAAGAATATAATGGTATACTCTCTCCATGGGCGTAGCATAAGGGGTTGCAGGGGTCACAATCTCAACCCTGCCCCTAGCTACCAACCAAATTCACCTGTCTAACTGTGTGCGTTAAAAACAGAGGGTTAGTTGCACGCATTTGCAAATGCATGTGTAAGCTGCAGGCCCCGTCAAGGCGCTCTGTATACTGCAGTCCTAAATATAACATTGCATTTTAAGTCTCCTCAGTAGGAGCACATGCCTGCTGATGGATAGATAAGGGGCAGGTGACGGGAGGTAGCCCAGCCCTCATTAAAGGGGCAGGAGCACACTGCTAACTCAGCACATGGAAGCCTCCCTGTCATATTATAATATCCTCCACAGAGTCCAGCTCCGATCTGCAGAAGGGCACCAAGGCCACGCTCCAGTGCTGGGCTTCCACTTTGCCTTCCACTATCCACACCGCTCTCATTGGCTGGGGACAAGCTGTGAGCCAATGAGATGGAGAGGAGCATAGGGTTAGAACAGCTCAGGGACCAGGTCAACTTTTGCATCGGGGCCCACAAGCTTTTCACGAGACCTTAAAAAATGGCCCGCTGGCATTTAAAAGGCCGCAAAAGAGGAGCTTTCAGTTTACTTGCTATGCCTCCTCAAACTGTGCTGCATTCACCTTCTGCTAAATCTCCACCATCTGTCACTGAGTCTCTTCGGTGGTTGGTTTCCTGCTGGGTTGAAGTAGCCTTCAACGACATACCTCCCAACTTTTTGAGATAGGAATGAGGGACACCTGTCAGCAAAAGTATGCAGGCATAGAACACACCCCTTGCCATGCCCCCTTAACCTCCTTAGCGGTAATCCCGAGTCCCCGGAGACATGTCCGATGAAAACGGTCCGCGGACCGTTTTCATCGGCCATGTCTCCTCGTGTGTACAGGGCCAAAGGGACACTTTTTAGTTGCTATGGACAATCTCCAGTTTTCATGCAGAAAGAACAGTTTTTATTATATAAAAGTGCATGCAGAACTCTGGAGCGACCACTATGGACAAAGGGGGTTTGTATTTATTTTATACAGTACTGTAATCTGTAAGATTACAGTATACTGTATGTGTATTGTGTTTTTCACTTATTGAATTTGGCGCCAAACTCCGTCCCCGTGCGTCGTAATGTAGCAGGGAGCAGAGCTCGGCGGCACTGTGAATCGAGCGAGGAGACACATCGGAGGAGCCCGCGCACACAACAGGGACACATCGCAGGATCCAGGGACAAGGTAAGTAACTTCCCCCTGTATCCTGCAATGCAATTTCGAGTCTGGATTGCATTGCAGGATACAGGGGGAAGTTACTTATCTTGTCCCTGGATCCTGCGATGTGTTCCTGCTGTGTGCGTGGGCTCCTCCGATGTGTCTCCTCGCTCGATTCACAGTGCTGCCGAGCTCCGTTCCCTGCTCCGGAGTTCGGCGCCAAATTCAAAAAGTGAAAAACACAATACACATACAGTATACTGTAATCTTATAGATTACAGTACTGTATAAAATAAATACACCCCCCCCTTTGTCCCTAGTGGTCACTCCAGTGTTCTGCATGCACTTGTATATAATAAAAACTGTTCTTTCTGCCTGAAAACTGGAGATTGTCCATAGCAACTAAAAAGTGTCCATTTGGCCCTGTACACACGAGGAGACATCGTACATGTCTCCGGGGATCTTTTGGTCTGACGTGTGTACACACCATCAGACCAAAATCCCCGCGGACAGAGAACACGGTTACGTAGAAGTCACCGACGTCCTCAAACCAGGAAGTTCAATGCTTCCACGCATGAGTCGAATCAATTTGACGCATGCGCGGGATTTCGGTCCGCTGGTTAGACATACTAACCAGTGGACATGTCCGGCGGACAGGTTTCCAGCGGACAAGTTTCTAAGCATGTTTAGAAACTTTTGTCAGCTGGAAACCTGTCCTCTAGGCCGTACACACGATCGGACATGTCCGCGGAAACTGGTCTGCGGACCAGTTTCAGCGGACATGTCTCCTCGTGTGTACGCGGCCTTTATGTCAAAAGTGTTTTTAGATCAGCTAGAAAACAGTGATAATACAGTAAATTAGAATCACTAATAGCGATTTGTGGGGAAATTCATCATCAAACAATAAAAATAAAGACAGCGACAATTCTGCAACTGAGCAAATTTCAGTGTTTTTGATTTGATTACATTATTGAATAATTTTTATTATAATAACATTATTATTTGTTATAATTATTTATAGTTATTTATTATATTATAATTTATGATTTTGTGTTTCAAACTTTATCATACCCTACTAGACTCTTTTTAGGACAGATTTAAGTTATTCCTAAGAATTACAGGCCTACAGTATAAAATGCAAATTTTTTTTTTTATTGGAAAAAACAACTTTATTGAAGAGTACATGCATGGTACATGAATCGATATAAACCATTGTGACCAAAAGAAAAGTAATACATACATAGACACATTGGAGTGACATAAAAGTATAGACCCAGCGGAGGTGGAGCCAGCGCACATAAAAAAAGAAAAGAAAAAAAAAGGGGGGTACAAAAAGGGGAAAGGGAAAGGGGGGGGGGGGTTAAGCGATAAGCACATCATGCACACGTCTCGCCATCCGCCAACCATCTGCCCCAGACCTTCTCATACTTAAGCGGACACCCTCTATGGACATAAATCAGTTTCTTATATGGGAGGGCGTCATTGACTTCTTTTTTCCAGCACTGAATTGTGGGGGGTAGGGCCTGCATCCAAACACGGGCCACCACCTTTCTCGCCAAGAAGAGCGTCTCATGTAGAAAGGTACGCAGGTGTTTATCAGCATCTAATTCCGGCAGCAGACCGAGTAGACACATCTTTGGGTCTAGAGTAGCAGGAGAGCCCATCTCGTCGTGCAGGAAGCGTATCACTTGCATCCAGTATGCTTGGATAACTGGGCAGGACCATAGAAGGTGATAGAAGGAGGCTGGGGTGTGGTCGCAGAGGCGGCACCCTGGATTGAACATGGGTTTGAAACGCGCTATCCTCTGAGGGGTCAGGTATGTCCTGTGTATGATATAGAGCTGTGTGAGGCGGTCTGACAGTCTGGGGGAGACTTTTTTAGTGTCCTCCAAAATCTCATCCCAATCCTCATCCTCAACCAGTCCAATGTCCACCTCCCACCTAGTCTTGGCAGCATAAGCCAAAGCTGTTGTACTAGGGAGGCGGATGGCGGAGTATAGAGTGGAAATTAGATTGGCTGGTGCGGTGTCTGTGACAATGGGCCAGATTCAGCAAGACTTGCGCTGGAGTAATTCGATATGCGCCGCGTAACTGTGAAGTAGCGCCGTCGTTTCTATGTGGCCGTACCCACCAAACTAGATGCGACAGAAAACGGGCCATTTCCGATCGGCTTAACTTTCCGACGCCAGAGTCTCGTCAGCGCATAATTTCGCTTGGCGCATCAGTCGCGCCTATTGATTTCCCCTGCAAATATGCAAATGAGAGAGATTTCCCGATTCGCGAACGGATTAGCACCATACGCTGGCTACATGTGCCGCGCGTATCTCGTCCGTCCGACGCAAAGTTATTTCTACAAAAGGCTGCTTTATCTTTACTCCAGACGGCCACAGGTCAGCAGGAGAGCAGCTACAGCAGCGTTACCGACGATAAGAGCTAGCTGAGCACCCCCACTTGCAGGACAACACCTCTGTCCATGCTTGTCTGTCAACTTTTACAGCCATGGAGGAAGACATCATAGGTCTCCATATCCGAGATGACGGCTGACAGCTCCTGGCCTTTAGAGTTCAGCTTTCTCCTGTGTGTTTGCGGGGAACGGGAGCAGCCATCTCAGAACAAAAGTAACTTCACTGCGGGGAGGGGGAACAGGATATACTTTAGTGCCATTTAAACGCCCAATGGAACGCATTGCGCTGACGTTTCCCGTGAAGTGGTGCCGATGGAAGTTGTGAGCATGCGCACAAAGGGGGCGAGTGAAGCCTCACTTACTGTGCATGCTCCGTGGATGATGCGCTAAACGTAAGCCTTTGCGCTGGGCTCCGCCCATCATTTACATATGATCACACCCACTTCCACTTGCGTCGGGTTACGCCAGCGCATTATCGTTACTCTGGCGCAAGTTTACGCACAAGTGCTATGTGAATAACAGTACTTGCGCCGAAAGTGTCGGCGGAGTAACGTAAATGAGAAACGTTACTCCAAAGTAAAGAAGCGCCCATCTACCTGAATCTGGCCCTATGTCTACTATAGAGGGAACAGCCAGAGACGGGTTGGAGCCAGTGAACTGGGTTTGTATAGCATGGCGCAGCTGCAAGTACCTAAAAAGAAGGTGATTTGGGAGGGAGGGAAAACTCATCTTTCAGCGTTTGGAATGTTTTAAGCCCCCTGGTGGTCATACTCTGGTGTATGTACAGGATCCCATGGCGTATCCACCTCGCAGGGTCCGGAACGGTCAATAATTCAGGAAGGCGTGTGTTGAACCAGAGAGGGGTATGAGAATGGACCTGTGGGGTCCCAAGTTTCTGTAATGCTGTCTGCCATACCCTTCGGTGGTGCGTCAGCATGCCTGCTTTGTGTTGAGGGGGACGTCCTGTCAAAGGGGTTCTGAGGACCGACTGAAGTGGAGAGTGGGCAGGATCGTCAGGGTGCTCACAGAGCAATAGCTGGTACCGTGATCGCTCTGTTTTATTGAAATTATAAAAATGGGACAGCTGGGAGGCAAGGTAATAATCCTGAAAATCTGGGAAAGCGACTCCTCCCAATGTCACAGGGTTTTTCAGAATTCTCCAAGATAATTTGTGTCTGTTGTGACCCCATATAAATAGTGATGAGTGGAATACGCCATATTCGATTTTGCGATATTTCGCGAATATTTCGAAGAATATTCGCGAATATTCGTTAATATCGAATATTTGTGATATTTTATAAAAAAAAAAAAAAAAAATTTGCGAAATTTTTTTTTTTTATAAAATATCACGAATATTCGATATTTACGAATATTCGCTATACTTTATAAAAAAAAACAATTTCGCATATGCGAAAGCGAAAATGATTGCGAAATTTCGCTATTTTTTTTTGGATAAAATATCACGAATATTCGATATTTACGAATATTCGCTATATTTTATAAAAAAAAAAAAATTGCGAAATTTCGCTATTGCGAAATTTCGCGAATGCGACATTTATTGCGAAACTTATTGCGAAATTTATTGGGAAATTTGAAAAATACGAATATTCGAAATAGCGAATATTCGCCGCGATATTCGAGTTATTCGCGAATACTCGAATATGCAATATTCGTAGCGAATATTCGTGAGCAACACTACATATAAACGAGTTATGAATAGATTCAATTATCCTGAAGAATTTTGGAGGTATATACAGGGGAGCATGCCATACCAAATAGAGAATCTTTGGGAGGAGTATCATTTTGACTAGGCTGACGAGTCCCATTACACCCAGGGGTAGTCTGGCCCATGTCTGTGTCTTGGTCTTGATCAGGGTGTATAGGGGTTCAATGTTTAATAGTGTGTAGTCTGTGAGGGATCTGGTGACCTGCACTCCAAGGTACTTGATCAAGGAGACCCTTGGGAGGGCCAGAGGGGGGATGTGAACGAGGGGGGGAATGGTTGATCGGAAGGATCTGGGATTTAGACCAATTAATACTTAGACCCGAGTGGCCACCCATACGTTCTATGGCTTGGAGGGCTGCAACAAGAGAGGGACCCGAGTCTGCCAAGTACAAGAGTGTGTCGTCAGCGTACATCCCAATCTTTTCCTCCATATTCCCTATCTTGAGGCCTCGAATACCGGTGTCTGCGCAAATCAGGATGGCCAGTGGTTCCACAGCCAAGGCGTGCAGCAGAGGGGAAAGGGGACAGCCGTGTCGGGTCCCCCTCTCCAGCGGGAATTGGTCAGAGAGCCAACCGTTCACAAACACTTTGGCTTTTGGGGACTGATATAGGAGTTGGACCCAGCGGATAAAGTTGGGGCCAAATCCAAATCCCAAAAGGCACTCCCACAGGTAATTTCACTCCACGGAGTCAAAGGCCTTGGCGGAAAATGCCAAATTTCCATGCAAAAAATTGTACCGCTTTTGGTACAAAATTCCAGACATAATCATACCGCCAGGGAGGTTAAAGGAGAATTGTACAAAAAAACAAGATTTGTTAAACCCACAAGTGTTTATTTAAAATCACTAATATTCTTTTGTATTGGCTTTTGAGTTTACAAATGTAGCAATTTAGAAAGGTTTAGCTCTGGAAAACACTTTTTGAAAGATAAAAAGTACATTTTATATACATCTATATAGATCAGACCAAAATGAGGAATAAATGAGGAGAATCAGGGACAGTTGGGAGCTACGTACATCAAGGCTCTTATCACATCCTCCATCTTTCCTCTTACTCAGGAAGTGGCCCGCATTCTCCACCATATGAGGGGGTTAGCACAAATGAGGATTAGCTTCCCTGAGAAAAAGCCAATCCAAACGACAGGTCTTTCTTAGAAGTTTGACTTGTAGTCAGTTTTATTTAAAAAGGTTGCTCCAGCCCTTTCTTCCTTATCCCACCTGCTGCTTGTCAAAAGTGAGAAGCAAAACCCGGCTTGGATTCCACATTGCCAAGGTAGCGCAGAACCACGGAACAAATTTCACCTTCCCACATATTAAAGCATGCAAGGTGAAACAAACCGTCCCTTGAGCACCTCGCCTTTCAATATGTCACACCCTATAATTTTAAATTACGCTCCTAAAGCCCAACCCATCTTTGTTTTGTATTAAACCAGTGCGGTGGCAATAAAACACAGTCCAAGTGCGATGAAAAAACTTGTATTGAAATAATGCAAAGACAGTTCACAATATACCTGGTGGGAAGACAACCCAACCAGAAACACTCATGCAGAGGCGGCTCTTTAATTAGGCAAATAAGGCGGTCCCCTAAGGCCTCGCGCTCACAGGGGCCCTGCGGTCGCCTAATCTGCCTGACAGAGGAAGGGGAGAGCCCAGCATCGGGAAAAATGATGGCACTGCCTGTGGATGTGTGGGACCACATCTAATCATGCAAGGAATCTTCCCCAAAAATCGTTATACTTTTTCCCATTATGGGTGTGAGTGGGGCCTCATGTCTAAGTTTTGCCTACGGCCTCACAAAGCCTAGAGCCGCTTCTCCAACAGTGTGTAGAAAGCATGATTCAGCCGATTTGAGAACACCTGTTTGGAGGGGCAGAATATGTCTTGGCTGTCTCTTGCCCAAGCACGAAGATGTCCGAAGAAGTTGCAAGCCCTACACTTTCCCTCCTCATCAGAAATCTTTCCGTGCCACTAGTTCTGTCTGTAACATACAGGGTACCTGTGTCTACTCTAGCCACTCGCAAAACATGCTTAGACTGGTAGCCACGGCCTTAGAAAGGCTCTTTCTGACCCAACATGGCTGCTAGAGGCACATGGGGTGGCAGCATCCAACTGGATTGTTTTCCCAGCTACCCAGGAATTCATAGAGGAGACATGTTCCTTTTGACCACCCCTCCAACTGTATGTCTGCGGCGGATGAGCGCCACCTACTGTGGAGAAAGTAGACTGCACTTGCCTACAAACACACAACCATAAAATACAACAGAGGCTCTAAATCTTCACTACTCTTAACATGGACAGAGCTAGCTGGAGTGCCACTTCTCCACTTAAGGCCAAAAAGGTTTTACATCTTACTAGAAAGAAAAAAAAATCTGAAAACAACTATAATGATACCATTTGCATTTACTGTTTACTTTTAGCACTAAGAATTTAGAATATATTTTATTTCTAGAAGTATCCTGACTTTTTCTATGTCATTGTGCACTTTAGCATGTGTCCCAGCATAATTGTAAATAGTGAAATGTAAGCCAATCTATGTTAATGTGGGGGCTCTCTTTCGGGAACTCTCGGGAACCCTGATCATCATGACATGTTTTCAGCGCTAAATCCCAGGTGTCATGAAAAATTCAGATATCTTGATGCACTTAGATTGGCTCCAATGTGTCATTTTAGAGGAAAAAGGATGAAAAAGCTTTCTGTGTTAGCACAGGCTGCCCAAGCATACTTAATTTTACTTACAAAAAGTTTTTCTCTAACTTTCCTATCTTCCTCAGTAATGTTATTTATGTAGCTGTGCATATAAAGCCAATAAAGAGCAGAGAAGCCAGATTGTCATGCACAGTATAGCCCGTCCCTTTTACCGAGAGCAGCAATAAAGTAAATGTATATGGAAGGAGCTCTGAATAAAATAAAAATATTGCTTTCCACATACACAAGACTTATGTGGGGTGAACTTATGGCTGTTGGTATTTTACTGTTCAGATTTTATGTCTATCCTAAATTAAAGTGGACCCTTTTTTAAACACAGCGTTTGCTTAAAATACACCTGCCGCAATGGAAATGTGGAATGCTGGGCTTCTCCTAAAAATAATATTTGCCTTACTTTGTCTTGGCTAATAGGGATGAACTTCAGGTTCAGGTCGACCATGAGTTTGGCCATTTTTTGGCCAGTTTGTCTAAAAATATTATTTTCCCCCTTTTTCCGACAAACCGAACGGGTTCTGGGAAAGGTAGGGGTTTAGGGTGGGGAGAATCACTAAGTGGAGATGCACTTAGAGTTAAAGTTCATAGGTCAAAGGTCAGTTGGGGTTAGGGGGTTAGGGTGTTAGGGGGCTAGGGTTAGGGTTTCCCATTGAAGAATATGGCTAGGACTCAGGAATTGGAACAGGGACCTCCCCCAAAGGTCAAAGGTCAGAAGGCGGGTTCCCAGAACCCCAAAGGTAGGGGTTTTGGGTGGGGAGAGTTACTAAGTGGAGATGCACATTTATTTTTTTCCAACAAACCGAGCGGGATCTGGGAAAGGTAGGGGTTTAGGGTGGGGAAAATCACTAAGTGGAGATGCACTTAGGGTTAAAGTTCATAGATCAAAGGTCAGTTAGGGTTAGGGTTGGGGGTTAGGGTGTTAGGGGGCTAGGGTTAGGGTTTCCCATTGAAGAATATGGCTAGGACTCAGGAGTTGGAACAGGGACCTCTCCCAAAGGTCAGAAGGCGGGTTTCCAAAAGTCAAAGGTCACAGGGCGTGGCTGACCCAACCCCCACCAAAGTGTACCGCCTACCCCAACTAAGTCGGGGAATAAACAAGTCGGGGAAAGCGTCTTGCGCTTTCCCCGCCTCATTCCCTGACTTGTTCATTCCCCGACTTAGTTGGGGTAGGAGGTACACTTTGGTGGGGGTGGGTCAGCCACGCCCTGTGACCTTTGACCCCGGGGAACCGCCTTCTGACCTTTGACTTTTGTTCCAGTATCTACCAAAAACCATAAGGCCCCATTTACACTTGGGCAGTATGGAGTCGCAGGGCACAATCGGCGCGATTCTGCCCACAATTTCAAATTATAGTAAATGCACATTGGGCATTTGGGTGCCATTCATCCACCATTCATCCTGAATGGAACTCCTAAACACATTGAAATGTTGCGCAAAATGTGAGGGTAAAACGCGTCTAGCTCAGAGCCAAAATTTGGACCCCAAGTTTCATTGATGCAATAAACATATTCAACTAAATGGGCTGCCCTATGAGTAACACGCCGAAACATGTGAATCGCGCTTTTGAAATTGCAACCGGGAACCCACGTTCCCAGTATGCAATGTGATTGGGGCCTAATATCCCTTTTGGGTGGACTGACCCTAAATAGACCATGCTGCCTTTGCATACTGCACACTTCTACACAAACATGAAAGTGAGAAATGTCAAGCACATGACATCATCAAGGACGCGGGCGAGATGTATTAGAATGCGATTTCGTTATTAAATCCTGGCCTTTTACAGGGAAACCTTCGCAGAGGCTGACTGCTGTGACTGCAGCTCACAATACTGATTTAAAGTCTCATTTCATAAAAATAATTGTCAGCTCGAGCGATTAGGCTTGATTGCTCTCTAGTAGAAGACGCAAAGTGTCAGCCGTTCATTTAAACAAAAAAGAAGGTGTTTAGCACGTTTTTATCTCATTACCTGGGAGTCGGATTTGAGGACTTGGTGTTAACATGCTTTTTATTTTTAAATCAGATGTATAATGTTAAATAAACAATGTAGCACTTCTATCCACAAACTGGAAGCGTTACGTTGTTTGGATATTTAAAATTCTTACCAAGTGTCTAATTGTATCATTAAAGCAATAATAAACCCCAAAAGTAAACATTTATTACATTGCAGCTTACCAAATCTTAGATGTGATGCTTCCATACATTTTCTTTTTTAGGCTCTCTTTTTTTTATGTTGCATTTTTACCTGGTGATCCAGCCAGTAAGTCTGTTGTTTCATACAGTTCAACTACAGTGGCGGCTGGTGAAATTTTAGGATGGGGGGCGCCAGACCCCGCACTTCCTTTTTGACCCCTCCTACTTGTCATAACCCCACCCCTTATAGAACCCACCCACAACGTCCCCTGTATTCCACTTGCTTCCACCCATAGTGTAAGGATTATACAGCTCAGCATTACAGGACAAAGTATATAGCCCCCAGCATCACAGGACAAAATATAAAGCCCCAGCATCACAGGAAAAAGTATATAACCCTAGCATTACAGGACAAAGTATATAGCCCCAGCATCACAGGGCAGAGTAAATAGCTCAGCATTACAGGACAAAGTATATAGCCCCCAGCATCACAGGACAAAATATAAAGCCCCAGCATCACAGGAAAAAGTATATAACCCTAGCATTACAGGACAAAGTATATAGCCCCAGCATCACAGGGCAGAGTAAATAGCTCAGCATTACAGGACAAAGTATATAGCCCCCAGCATCACAGGACAAAATATAAAGCCCCAGCATCACAGGAAAAAGTATATAACCCTAGCATTACAGGACAAAGTATATAGCCCCAGCATCACAGGGCAGAGTAAATAGCTCAGCATTACAGGACAAAGTATATAGCCCCAGCATCACAGGATAAAATATATAGCCCCAGTATCACAGGGCAGAGTAAATAGCTCAGCATTAGTGTTGAGCAGAATATGCCATATTCGAATTCGCGATATATCTCGAATATATAGTCGAATATTCGACATATATTCGCTAAATACGAATATTCGTGATATTTTTTGGAAATGAAATGATTGCGAATTTTCGCTATTGCGAATTGCGAATTGCGAATGCGAATATTCGAGAAATGCGGAATGGAGCACTCTGATTGGCTCAGAATATTCGTGATATATTACAATACACAATAATTGCGAATATTCGAGAAATGAGGGAAGGAGCACTCTGATTGGCTCAGAATATTCGTGATATATTACAATACACAATAATTGCGAATATTCGAGAAATGCGGAAGGAGCACTCTGATTGGCTCAGAATATTCGTGATATATTACAATACACAATAATTGCGAATATTCGAGAAATGCGGAAGGAGCACTCTGATTGGCTCAGAATATTCGTGATATATTACAATATAAAATAATTGCGAATATTCGAGAAATGCGGAATGGAGCACTCTGATTGGCTCAGAATATTCGTGATATATTACAATACAAAATAATTGCGAAATTTCGAGAAATGCGGAATGGAGTACTCTGATTGGCTCAGAATATTCGTGATATATTACAATACAAAATAATCGCGCGATATCGCTGCAGCTACTCGGCCCAAGGTCTCTAATCATACCAGCAATGCTTTTAGACGTCGATGGGGATCTCTAGGATGTGATCTGTTATAAAAAAAAATTGAAAACATTCGAATATTCGAAATAGCGAATATTCGCCGCGATATTCGCGTTATTCGCGAATACTCGAATATGCAATATTCGTAGCGAATATTCGCAATGCGAATATTCGTGAGCAACACTACTCAGCATCACAGATCAGGGTATATAACTTAGCCTTGCAAATCAGGGTACATAGCTCAGCATCACAGGACAAAGTATATAGCCCCCGCATCACACAACAAAGTATATAGCCCCAGCATCACAGGACAAAGTATATAGCCCCAGCATCACAGGGCAGAGTAAATAGCTCAGCATAACAGATCAGGGTATATAGCTCGGAATCACAGGACAGAGTATATAGCCCCAGCATCACAGGGCAGAGTAAATAGCTCAGCATAACAGATCAGGGTATATAGCTCGGCATCACAGGACAGAGTATATAGCGCAGCCTCGTAGATAATGATATATAGCTCAGCATTAGAGATTAGGTGATCAGACTTAGAAAAGACAGTTGGTTTGCGCGGCAGTGATATGGTTCTATGATCAGACTCAGAACACACATTTGGTTGGCACTTGTAGTGATATGGTGATCAGACTCAGAGCAGACAATTGGTTGGCACTGGCAGTAGTGTGGTTGTATGATCCTACCAGCCCTGTGTGCCTAAACAATGTGGATGAGTGGTGTTCCAATCAGATTGCTCCTGTCACCTGTCACCATGCTAATGTCACCCCATCCAGGCAGCTTACAATCAATCTCACCTGTCTGGATAGATATGCTCCCTGACCCTGTCCCGGGCTCATCTAGTAACAGCATGAAGGACTTGGTTGGACAGGGGCAGCTGGGAAATTGTGGCACTGGCAGCAACCCCCCGTGGGGCTTAGGGTACTCTAAAGGCAACCAGCTTCAGCCCCCCACTGCAGGGCTTGCAGTACTTGAAGGCAGCCCCACCCACGTGGCTCATGGTACTCTGAAGGGGTTACCCCCCTGGAGGTCTGGGCCTTCACTTACCAGGCTGTGGTGTCTCCTCCTGTGTCTCCTCAAGAGTGACGGCAGACTTGTCCATGTGTCCATTCCTCCAACGCGTGTCTCCTCTGCATGTCTTCTCTTCCTAAGCGATAGCGCTTTGGCCAATCGGGAAACAGATCTCACGGACCTGCCTCCTGATTGGTGGGGAGGCACTGTAGTGTAAAAATAGCGAAAATGTATTTGCTATGGTCACACAATTGGGTGGGATCCGGGCGCATTCTCTGTGCCCCCGAGCCTAGCCTATTTTGAAGCCTATTAGAGCCTCTGCCTCTGATTAGGTGCTTAAAAAAAATCCCCTCTCACCCCGCCATAGGAGTCCATTCATCCTGAAAGGGGCCAGGCACATCAATAGGGAGGACAGCAGCAGTGATGGGGGGGTGGGCGATGCCTGTGCGACCACAATGCACGGGCCACCACTGTAACTACCTTTTCCTACAGATCCTCTGACAATTATTTTGCTTTCCGCATGATTCAGAATCCAGAAATGTCAGTGCAGCACTGGATGAAGGATGCAAGGGTCTGTCAGGAGTCCAGAAACTCATTGACCTTTTATACATACACACTAATTACAAGGAAACAGATCACAGGTAAGGATTATTACCTTTAATAGCCATTCAAACTCCTTTGTGTCAACTTGTGTGCATGTTATCAGGCCAAAATCACCAGGGTATGTAAACTTTTGATCAGGGTCACTTGGGTAGTTTATGTTGCCATTCTGATTTAAACAAAAAGTAAACACAGTTGATTGATAATAAATGGCTTCAGCCAAACACTGACCATGAGTGAAAAGTTTTCATTATCATTCATATTCTCAGAAAAATGGCCAAGAAATCATAAATTCTGCCAGGGTATGTAAACTTATGAGCACAACTGTTTATTCTGTGTTTTATCTGAGCTTGGCAATGCAGCTATTGGACATGTTTTAGGCAGGAACATCTCAGTTAATTTTCATTAAGTTTGCAGCATCTGTGATAGAGATGACACAAAACTAGAGAGCATTCACAGTCAGTCTGAACAGGCAAACAGCTAAACTAAATACAAAGCTTTACATCTGGAGGAAAAGAGGTATAACGCCAGCAGTCGGAAACTATAAACTAGACTGCCTTTTCTTTGTTTTTCTGTTTATTTATTTATTTTTTAACCAATTGACCTGCATGAGGTTTTACCCCCTTCACGACCAGGTCATTTTTTTCTATTCCGCACTGAGCTACTTGAACTGGAAATCGCTCAGTCATGCAACACTGTATACATATGAAATTAAAAGAGAAGTATGCAGATTTTTATTTATTTTTTAATCATACTAACATTAGTCCAATGCTGCATCTGTCCCCCGCTGGATCTAACACTGATGCCGCGTACACACGACCGTTTTTCATGACGAGAACCGTTTCATTTTTTTAATTGGTCATTAACTGCTTGCTGACCAGCCGCCGCAGTTATACGTCATCTTGCAGTTCAGCCAATAGGGGCGCGCACGCCTCGCCCCGCGCGTGCCCGTCATTACAGACCGAGAACCGGGAGCTGTGTGTGTAAACACACAGCTCCCGGTCCTGTCAGGGGGAGAAATTACTTATCGTCTGTTCATACAATGTATGAACAGCGATCTGTCATTTCCCCTAGTCAGTCCCACCCCCCCTTCAGTTAGAACACACACAGGGAACATAATTAACCCCTTCTTCACCCCCTAGTGTTAACCCCTTACCTGCCAGTGGCATTTTTACAGTAATCAATGCATTTTTATAACACTGATCGCTATAAAAATGCCAATGGTCCCAAAAATGTGACAAAAGTGTCCGAAGTGTCTGCCTTAATGTTGCAGTACCGATAAAAATCGCTGATCCCCGCAAAAAAATATGAATAAAAATGCCATAAAACTATCCCCTACTTTGTAAACGCTATAACTTTTGCGCAAACCAATCAAAAAACGCTTAATGTGATTTTTTTATGAAAAATATGTAGACGCATACGTATCGGCCTCAACTGAGGGATAACATTTTTTTTATATATTTTTGGGGATATTTATTATAGAAAAATGTAAAAAATATTCATTTTTTTCAAAATAAGCCCTCTATTTTTGTTTATAGCACAAAAACTAAAAATACCACCAAAAGAAAGCTCTATTTGTGGGAAAAAAAGGATGCCAATTTTGTTTGGGAGTTACGTCACACCGCGCAATTGTCAGTTAAAGCGACTGAATCGCAAAAAGTGGCCCGGTCATTGACCAGCAATATGGTACGGGGCTGAAGTGTTTAAAAACAACCGTGTGTGGGCTCCAGAACATTTTTCCCGTTGGGAAAAATGGGCATTAAAAATTTATAAGGCGCCGTACACACGGCAGAGAACCTCGACGGGCAGAACACATCGTTCCGCCCGTCGAGGTTCTCTCCCGGCCGTCGAATTCGGCGACCCGCCCGTCGGGAATGGCAACCAGCCATTCTTCCAGGCGGGCCGTCGAGGAAATAGAGAGCGTGCTCTCTATTTCGGCTCGACGGGCTTCCCGACGGGAAGCTCGCCGAGACCGTACACACGGCCGAAGTCCTCGCTGGAATGTGCATTCCAGCGAGGTTCTCGCTGATTTTCAGCGAGAACCTCGGCCGTGTGTACGGCGCCTCACATGCTGTAACCTTTCTCTTCGTTTTTCATGTCGTGAAAAACGGTCGTGTGTAGGCTTTAACGACGGTCGCGTGTACGCGGCTTGAGAACCGAGCGATCTAACGACGGTCGCGTGTACGCGGCTTGAGAACCGAGCGATCAAACTAGGGTTGCCACATTTTCTTCAAGGCAAACCCTTAAGCTACGCACTGCAAAATTTTATTTTTGAGGGCACGATGTGGACTTTGGTGTAAAGGGGAACTTTAATGTAAGGGGGTTTCTGCTCACCAAATGCCCCACTTACTTTAGAGTTCTCAGCATTCCCCCTTAAATTAGGGTTCCCAAAGCCCCCCCTTACATTAGAGTCCACAAGGCACCCCTTACATTTGAGTCCCCCTTACCTTAGTGTACTCACTCGCTTGGAGACAGGAGAGAGAAGAGAGGGAGGGGGGGAGACTTCAGTTGCAGACATTGGATGGTGAGGTTACTCACCCAAGGATGGAGGTTAAGGCATCAACACCTTACATCCATGATGTGTCTGCCAGTTGCTGAACTTCAAACTTCCAGCCCACACATCCCTTTTCTGATGCCCAGTATTCCAGGCCCAGTATTCCGGGTATTGCAGTATTCTGGGCATTGCAGTGTGGGTGGGCAGACAGAGGGATAAGGGTGGGAGGAGGAAGAGCAGATCAAGGCCTCTCTCCTCTCCATGTATGGGACGCACGTACACACCTGGTGGTACTCCGTTTCTTGAGGAGCCACAGCCCATTCTGAATTTTGAGTCAGGGTTTTTGGTAGTCGGAAACCCAGACACACAATTTAAAACCTGTACTGTCCAGGTGAATCTCGGACAGATGGTAACCCTGGATCAAACACAGCCATTCGCTCTGTTCTCAGGGCTTCCTGAGCAGAGCGCTGGTGACTGTCAGTCACCGGATCTCTGCTCTGACTTCCCTGTGTGTTCATTGGAGCGCTGGGCTGTGGAGGGAGTGGAAGCGGCCACCTCAGGCTCTCAGCGGGCGTCTTAGAGCCGGGTGTCGGTCCAGGCATGTGGGCAGGTCCCGACCATATGGTCGCAATCTTGCCCGAACTTGTGATGTCTTTCATGTTTGTTAAACAGACAGCAGTACATGGACCGAAATTTGAACACTTCCTGCTAAAACACCAATATCACTAACATTAAACCATTCCACCAATTATTGCAGATTCATGGCATATTTTCTTTAGCCTTCATCTTTTGGCCATCATCAGTTCAACCGTAAAAACTCTGTGTGTCTGGAACAGAATCGAAACCCATGACCTCTGGTCCGTCTGACGATAGATCTTCGTGCTGAGCCACCTGAGATGCTGGACAGATCATTCCCTGAATCGCTGAATCTTTGCATAAATGTACTTTCAATCTTGCTTTTGGTGAACTTTGAACATCTTGCTCCTCCCTTGAACTTCCTGTTCAAGCCATGCCTTTGCACTTTCTGCTTGACAGATTATTGTGCTCTTTGTCAGCCAATATCTTGCTCCTTTCTCTCCTGCTACTGTCTGTATCTTCAATACCACTGAGTACTGATCGTGGCTTGTTCCTTGACTACGCATCCGTTTGAAGCCAACCTGCAACCATTTGTTACTGACCTTGGCTTGTTTCTTAACTACGCTTCTGCTTTATCCCAATCTGCAACCATTTGTTACCAACCCTGGCTTGTTTCTCGACTACACTTTTGCTTGATCCCAACCTGCAACTATTTGTTACCAACCTTGGCTTGTTCCTTGACTGCACTTCTGCTTGATCCCTACCTGCTGCATCTGCTACTAGGCCCCAGCATTCTCACCTAGCGGGGTGTTTCTGAAGTTCAAGACCTGGTAGTAGCACACAGCAAAACCCATTTATGCCATCAGGAACTCTAGTGAATACAGGCTTGTGCTTAGACCCTACGCCTTGGGTGAGCCTGCGTCATCTGCCTGGATGACCTGCTTGTGTTGTTATCCAGCTGGTTGGTGGAAACCTCTCTACTGCTATAGCTACTGGTCTCTGATCCTGATCCAAGACCATGACACTCTGCTAAACGAATACAAATTACAACAGAATCTCATAATGGAGTGTATTTGTATGGCATTGCTTCCTTTACAATCCAATTACATTTTCCTATGGTGTAATGCTATTCATGTTTTGCGGAGGGCTCTGTTTGAAAGTAAAATCCCCCTCTGAACCAGTTCTAGTCTGCAGCTCAATAACCTTGTTCCTAAAAACACGCTTCCTTCAGGAATTATGAATAGATCTGGGTATTTTTCTAAAATGAAATGCCATTTTTCAGAAGCCCTTCTTATATATCCAGATGGTGCTGGTGGATATAAATATCAACACACAAGCTGGCAAATGATCTTTATTTTTCTGCATAGGTCATTATGGAGCCTAAGTTATATAAATGAAAATACCAAAAAGCAAAAAAAGAAAGAACATCCTATGCTTAGATTGGTAGAACAACCGAGGTATCCATCTTTAGCATGAGCGGTCCTGTAAATGATAACGGTGGTCTCCACGGCGCATTTGCCGCGAGATCACCGTTAGCGGCGGCGGGAGAGGGGCCCCCCTCTCGCCGCTTACCGGAGACGTCGGTAGCGGCGGAGGCGATCAGGTCCTTCTGCCTGCTGTGTGGGGATGCGAGTGAGGGCAAGATGATGCCATGCCACGAGCGGAGCGCAATTTTTAAGCATGACATGTTGGGTATCATCACTCGGCGTAACATTATCTTTCACAATATATAAAAAAAAATTGGGCCAAATTTATTGTTGTCTTATTTTTTAATTCAAAAAAGTAGATTTTTTCCAAAAAAAGTGCGCTTGTAAGACCGCTGTGCAAATACGGTGTGACAAAAAGTATTGCAATGACCGCCATTTTATTCTCTAGGGTGTTAGAAAAAAATATATATAATGTTTGGGGGTTTTAAGTAATTTTCTAGCAAAAAAAAATGTTTTAGTCTTTTAAACACCAAATCTGAAAAACACCCAAGGTCCTTAAGTGGTTAAGATAAAACGGTTATTACCACTCAATTTGTAATTTAGCCAAAGTGTACTTGTCAGGGTGTGTATTATTCTATAATGGTTTTATTTGTCAGTAGGACCCTTTTAGTTTTATCTTCACATAACAGCTTGTCAAACCCATATTCATTAAAAATTGAGCACCCAAGGGCTATATAAGGTCTATGCTTCGTATAGATCTGAAGTTATTTAAATATACGGCTGGTATAAAGCTTGATCCTCTAGAGGAAGATATTGATTCCTTCAACACTTTATCATGTAATGATAAAATAATAATAATATAGTATAGTGACTAATGGTGCTGAAGCCCTACCCTTAGTTTTTATTTTCATTTACATCGGTCAGGAAATCGATGCTTTGTTATGATTACCATAGGTAATGGATGTTACTGGACTGCGGAGGGTAATGCAGTAAAACGAGAACATATAGCTACAGTACGCCACTTTTTCTTCTTAGGTTTCTCAATAAATACCATTTCATTTTTAAAGTATGACTGAGCACAACGTTATTGACTTTATTCGCTTAAAGTTCTGATGCTTTAGTATATTTGTGTTGTGGAGTGTGCAATTGCTGCTAATGGCATTTGCGGAATGTTAAAAGTCGATTTAAACCCAATCACTTAAATCTTTAACGCTAATGTAATTTCAAAAACGATTTTCATTTTTTTAAGTCGACAGCTTTCATTGAAAGAGCACCGTGTAATCCTGCCATGAAGGTCCTCGCTCAAACACTACCTGCTAGAAGGTGACAACCTAACACAAAGTGCCTAATTGTTCTCAATGTGATTCAAGTCAAGCCTGCCTTGCATACACGATCATGAAAAAAAAAATCTTGCGCAAAGTGCAGTGACGTACAACAAGTACGACAGCACTATAAAGGGGAAGTTCCATTCGATTGGCGCCACCCTTTGGGCTGATTATTCAAATTTCCCTCATAACCTGCTTCTGAGCATGATCGTTTTTTTCCCCATCGTTAAAGCGTACACACAACCGTTTTTTTCACAACGTGAAAAAATTACGACGTGAAAAATTAAGAGAAAAAATAGAGCATGTTCTAAATTTTTAATGGCCATTTTTCACGTCGAGAAAAATGCTCTGGAGCCCACACATGATTGTTTTTAATGACCAATTTAAAAAATTGCATTTTTCTCGTCATGAAAAATGGTCGTAAGTACGCGGCATAATGCCACGTATACACGACCAGTTTTCCCGTCAGGAAAACTGCCATGACAGCTTTTGGTCGGGAAAACTGTCCGTGTGTATGCCCCATGGCATTTCTCCCAACAGAAAAGCTGCCGGGAATCCCGGCGGAAGAAATAATAACATGTTTTCTTTTTCTCCTGCCGCGATTCCCGGCAAACTTTTTCCCTGAAAGTTTTCCTATGGGAAACACTGTGGTGGAGCATACACATGGCTGGGTTTCCCGGGCAAAGCTCTCATGGCAGTTTTCCTGCCAGGAAAACCGGCCGGGTAGGGGAAAAAAGCTGCCGAGCCTGTTCTTGGCTTTCCTGGCGGTAAAAAGTCAGCCAGGAAACTCCATCATGTGTACGGGGCATTAGTGTCTGTGCCGAAATCTATTCTGCCCCATTGACACCTACCATAGCGGGAAAGCAAGTTTTTGGGGCACATGTTTTTGTGTGTTATTCCCACTTTTCTATATATCGCTCATAGGGCAGCCCATTCACTCGAATGAGCTGCCCTATGAGCAACAAATGCGCCAAAGAAGCTTTCAAATCATTTCAGGTGTAGAGCTTTGGCCTTTTGGCACATTTATAACACATTTGTCACACATGAAAGTGGTAGTAAACCCACTTTTTCATCGCTTGCCCACAGGTACTGTGAATATCTCCTAAACTTGCACTGTTTAGGAGATATTCAAAAGTACATGCAGCCGGTGAAGTTGCATACCATGCCTTCAGAGCCAGTACCGTAAAAGTACCCCGTCCACTCATGTAGAACCCATTAGGAGGAACGGGTGAGGATGAAAGCCGTCTCATCAGTGAGAGCACAAAGCTGGAGGGCTTTGTTTTAAGGTAAGTCTCTCAAATGTGGTAGTATGCGATGTATACTAGCACATTATGACATTGCAGGAGATTTATTTTTTTTCCTCTTTAACTGCGGTTTACTACCGCTTTAATGCCACCACAAGCGCAATTTGTCACACATATTCCTGTGCATTTCTGTGTGTGTTCCTGAAATGTTCAGGTATAAATGGGGCCTAAAGTAGCCCACCCAGAATCAATGGCATCCCTTATCCTGGGGTCCTTCACCACAAATCGTGCACAAAGGAGAACTCTGGATTCTGTGGCCCTGAGGACAGCACTGACCTCAGTAATCTCCCCCTTGAAGCCTGTTCAATTTTCTCCTCCACACAACAACACAGGGATTTAGAGTAGGGTTAGTTAGGGGCAGCAACTAAACAGCAACTACAGTTGTTGCAGACACACATAAAAGGCATAGCTCTCAACTGTGCCTGATTTTGAGGGACTGTCCCTCATTTAGAACAGTTCCTCTGTCCCTCTTTTCTCCTCATTAGTCCCTCATTTTAGTCTGTTCTGTATATCTGTATATACAGTAAAATGCACGTTTTATCAAAAAGTCTTTTACAGTGCTAAATCTTTCATCTAATTTCTAAATTGCTGCAACTGTAAATTCCAAAAGGAATAGTACGGGTAAAAAAGCACTCGGTTTAAATAACTTCTTTAAAGGGGGTGTAGCCGGGGTTGTGTCCTATACCTACAAACTTTAACTAATTGGTGTCCCTCATACCCATCTCAGAAAGTTGCGAGATACACAACAGGTAGTCCTAAAAAGAACTGTTTGAACTGAACTGTGAATACAGGGGAGGTACACAAGACTATGTATCCCATCACACTGTAATCTGTAGTAATTTAGCCCAATATATCTCCCTACACACAGGCTGTCAGGGCTCTCTAACCTGAGAAAAAGAAGAAATGGCTGCACATCCAAAGGTTACAAAACAAACATACCTTTTATTGAAAAACAACCAGGATACATCAAGGCCACCAGGTATTAGTCACATAGATGCATTTTACACATCTAACCTGTGCTTAATCATTACCAAGAGTAATGATTAAGCACAGGTTAGACGTGTGAAACGCGTCTATGTGACACTGACTAATACCTTGTGTATCCTAGTCGTTTTTCAATAAAAGGTATTTTTTTTTTGGAACCTTTGGATGTCTTCTTTTTCTCAAGTTTGCACGGAGGCAGGCCAGGGCTAGTACTCTTTTACTTGGTTCCAATAAGATGTATTGCATACACCTGGAGCAGCTGATCCTTTTCTCTTAATTTAGCTTCTTGCAGGTCTCTCTAACTTACTCCAACACACACTGATTATCGGTTGCTGGAAACCTACACTTATATAGCAAGGGGCTGAAGTATTACAAAGCCCCTGTTATCGACAATGCTAAGCCTGCTGACCTCAGTTCAAAAGGTGGGCAGTATACTTATATAGTGCCCGGTTTAGCAAAAAAGCCAGAACCGTAAATTTTCGAAAATTTGCTTTATCCACTGCACCCAAAACTGTTTTTCTAATGTTAATGATTATATGAGATTGTAGTGATTAGGTTCTACTTACAGGGGTTTTTCAGACAAGTGGCGATGTAAGTGGCGATTTTAGTAAATTGAACAAAATGCATTGGTTCCTAGGTACACTGTAAGCTATAACTGTAGAAAAAAGAAATTACACCATATTTTATGCTTTACAAGATTAGTACCGTATTTGCCAATCACGGCATGTGATGTATTTTAACCCTCCTAGCGGTAAACCTGAGCGTGACTCGGGCTGGATTTTCAATGTAAAAAACGGTAACCCCGAGTCACGCTCGGGGTGAATATGCAGAGCCTGCAGCGCGCTGGCTTACCTTTTATCCAGGCGGGCTACTGTACTTACCTTGTCCCTGGATCCAGCGATGCATCCCCGCTGTGTGAGCGAGCGGCGTCCTCGCTCGACTCACACACTGCCCGCGCGCCGCCAATCTCCGTTCCCTGCGACGTAATAGCTCACGGGGGCGGAGACCGGCGGCAAATTCAAAAATGTAAACAAACACATTACATACAGTATACTGTAATCTTATAGATTACAGTACTGTATGTAAAAAATACACCCCCCCCTTGTCCCTAGTGGTCTGCCCAGTGTCCTACATGTACTTTTATATAATAGAAAAAAAAAATTTGTGCCTGCAAACTGGAGATTGTCCATAGCAACCAAAAGTGTCCCTTTATGTCAAAAGTGATTTTAGAGCAGCTGGAAAACAGCGATAATAAATTATAATCACTTGCAGAATTGAGCGATAGCGATTTGTGGGGAAATTCGTCATAAAAAATAAAAGTTATGACAGCGACAATTCTGCAACTGAGCAAATTTCAGTGATTTTGATTTGATTACATTATTGAATAATTTTTATTATAATTACATTATTATTTGTTATAATTATTTATAGTTATTTATTATATTATAATTTTACGATTTTGTGTTTCAAACTTTATCATACCCGGGATGTCTACTAGACTCTGGTTTGGACAAATTTAAGTGAGTTATTCCTAAGAATTGCAGGCCTACAGTACAAAACGCCAAATTTCCATGCAAAAAATTGTACCGCTTTTGGTACGTAATTCCAGACAGAATCATACCGCCAGGGAGGTTAATAAGCCTGCTTGGATTGGCAGAGGCTGTAACATCATCAGCCCATACCTCTCTGACTCTTAGGCCTCGTACACACGAGGCAATCTATTTGTTCAAATCGGTCGGACACACGAGCAAACCAAAATCCCCGCCAGCAGACGGCGCGCTGAAGTGTCGGTGACGTGGCGGTGACGTTGACGCCGCCACGTCACCGCACCAGGAAGTAAAACACTTCCGCGCATGCGCCGAATCCATTCGGCGGCGGTGCGAGGCGACATGTCTGCTGGTAAGTGTACTAACCAGCAGACATGTCGGGCGGACAGATTCCCACCCGATAGATTTCAAAGCATGCTTTGAAATCTGTAGGGTGGCCAAATCCGTCGCCTCGCCCGTACACACGATCAAATCTGTCTGCTGGGACGGTCTAGCAGACCGTTTCCAGCAGACAGATTTGATCGTGTGTACGCAGCCTTAAAGTCAATCCAAGCAGGTTACTGTATCTAGCCTGCTCGGATTGGCAGGCGTTGTTACTCCAATCCGTGCAGGCTCTGTATTCATTTGAATACATCGCTCACCGGGATTGGCTAAGCAGTATATACTCTATGTAGCCGAAGCTACATACACTATTACCGTACATCCAGCAGGCATCCGAGCAGCTGACCCGGCGTATAAGACGACCCCTGCTTTTTGGACAGTTTTTTTAAGTGTAAAAGGTAGTCTTATGCCCTTTACACACGATTGGTTTGTCTGATGAAAACGGACCGATTGACAGTTTTCATTGGAGGAACTGATCGTGTGTGGGTCCCATCAGTTTTTTTCCCATCGGTGAAAAAAAATAGAACCTGTTTTAAAATGTTGGTATGGTTAAAAAAACGATAGAAAAAAATGATCGTCTGTGGGGAAATCCATTGGTCAAAAATCCATGCATGCTCAGAATCAAGTCGACGCATGCCCCGAAGCATTGAACTTCATTTTTCTCAGCACACCGTTGTGTTTTACATCACCGTGTTGGACACGATCGGATTTTTAACCAATGGTGTGTAGGCAAGACTGATGAAAGTCAGCTTCATCGGGTATCTGATGAAAAAATTCATCGGTCCTTTTTCATCAGATGAACCGATCATGTGTACAGGGCATTATACGTCAGCAAATACAGTACTAACGTTATTTGTAAAAACCGAATGATGTAAAAGTATTCTGTACCTCATTTAACTCACACACTATGTAACAACTTCCATGTTAAAAAATGCATGAAAATTAACCGTGTAGACAAACCAAATAAATACATACTGTACAGTAGTTAGTCAGGTTGAAAAAAAGACACAGATCTATCTAGTTTAACCTATAAAAGGGGAAACAATTTAATCCCTTATACACCAGTCTATACCCATAGTTGATCCAGAGGAAGGCAAAAATTTGCTCCAGCAGGGGAAAAAAAATCCTTCCTGAACCCCCGAGAGGCAATCGGATATTCCCTGGATCAACTTTATCTGAAAAAAATTAGTATCCATTTATATTTTGTACATTTAGAAAATAATCCAAACCCTTTTTAACCACTTCCATACCAGGCATTTACGCAATTGCGCGGTCATGCTACACTGTACCCAAACAAAATTTGCGTCCTTTTTCCCCCACAAATAGAGCTTTCTTTTGGTGGTATTTGATCACCTCTGCGGTTTTTATTTTTTGCGCAACAACTAATAAAAGACTGAAAATTTAGAAAAAAAAATACATTTTTATTTTTTTCTGTTAACTTTTTTGTAAATAAGTATGTTTTCCCTTTCAATTACGGGCAGTGATGGGCACTGATGAGGTAGTACTGATGGGCTCATCAGTGATGGGCACTGATGAGGTAGTACTGATGGGCACCGATGAGGTGGCACTGATGGGCACTGATAGGCGGCGCTGGTATGCGGCACTGATGGGCACTCATAGGTGGCACTGATGGGCACTCATAGGCGGCACTGATGGGCACTCATAGGTGGCACTGATGGACACTCATGGGCAGCACTGGGAACTCATAGGCGGCACAGAATGGCACTCATGGGTGGCACGGAGGGGTGGCACTGAAGGACACTGTGGGGTGGCACTGATGTACTTTAAGGGGTGGCACTGATGTATATGTTGGCAGTCAGTGCCCATGTGTGGGCACTGACTGGCATCTTTCTTTTTTTTTTTAACCTGTATTTTTTTTTCCTGTGTTTTTTTGTTTTGTTTACGTTTTTTTTTCTTTGCCCTGCCAGTGTGGGCATCCCTGGTGGTCTAGTGTGGGCATACGAGGGGGGGCTGCGCTGATAAACAATCAGCGCGAACCCCCCCCTGTCAGGAGAGCCGCCGATCGGCTCTCCTGTACTCGCGTCTGTCAGACGCGAGTGAGGAAGAGCCGTTGGCGGCTCTTCCTGTTTACATCGTGATCAGCCGTGATTGGACACGGCTGATCACGTGGTAGCGAGCCTCCACCGGAGACTCGTTAACCGAGATCGGTGATGCAGGGTGTCAGACTGACACCCCGCATCAGCGATCGCCACGCTGCGTGCCCCCACGGGGCGCGCGCGGCATGAAATCGTGCTGGACGTTTGAGAACGTCTAGTCAGGATTTCATAACCACTTCCCGGCCGTAAATCTGCTATTGGCCGGGCGGGAAGTGGTTAAAGCAATCTACTGAGCTGGACAGAACCACCTCTTGAGGGAGTTTATTTCACATTTTTCACAGCTCTTACTGTGAAGAAACCTTTCCGTTTGGTTGCCCTTCTCTGCACTTTCTCCAGTTCCCAATATCCTTTTTGAGAACTAGACATGTGCATTCATTTTCGTTAGAAAGCATTTTTGTCCGAAAATCTGTTTTTTTTCATTATCGTTATAACAAACGATAACAAAAGCGCAAGAAACGAAAACCGAAAGATCCGACATAAAAAATGCTTTATTTTCATTTTCGTTGCGGTTAAAATTTGATATAGAGAGATTCGACATGACGCTGACTGAATACAGAATAGCAATCTGTCTATCGAACCTGATATACACACACATACGGTACTTTTTGACATTATAGAGAAAAGATTTGACATCATAGAGAAAAGATTCAACATCATAGAGAAAAGATTCAACACTATAGAAATAATAGATTCGACATTCGATGGAGAAGATATACTGCACTCGTACATTTTAATGCACCGCCCATAGGCTATAGAAACATTCTAATGTTGGTTGACTATGACTAGTAATAATAATATAATTATTCATTATTATTATTACTAGTCATACAACATTAGAATTCTTGTAGGCGGAATATTCGACCGGAAAAGTAAGATTCGGCGTAAAGTTTCAAAGTTCCGTCAAATATTCTTTGACCATTCGACAGAAACCAAGTATTATTGGATTTTCGGACGAAAGCTATTCCCCAACGAAAAACGAAATAAATCAAAACGATTTTCGGGAGTAACTAAATAAATGTAAAATGGGGTTCACCGCTCCAGGGAGGTCCCGAATGCAACCACGGCCATGAATAAGCACTGACCAAGTGTGAAACGCGTCGGCTGTATATGATTCTTGCTGTGTATTTGCAGTGTTTGCTCATGTTTCTTCAATAAAGACAACTCAAGAGTTCTTTGGTGTGCGGCCGTTTATTCGTTTCCAACTAAATAAATGTATTTTCCAGACGAAAACGAAAAAACTAAATGAAATATTCCAGTCTGCACATGTCTATTGAGAACAGGTGCCCAAAACTGAACTGCATATTCCAGATGAGGTCTTACTTGTGAGTTGTACAGGGACAAATTTACATCTCTCTGTCTGGAGTCCATACCCCAGAAAGGATTTGGAAATCGCAGCTTGGCATTGCATGCCATTATTGAGCTTATGATCTACCAGAACACCCAGATCCTTCTCCACCAATGATCCCCCCAGTTGTACTCCCCATAGTATGTATGATGCATGCATATTCTTAGCCCCCAAGTACATAACTTTACATTTATCAACATTAAACCATTTGCCACACAGTTGCCCAATTAGACAGAGCATTGAGGTCAGCTTGTAAATGGGAGACATCCTGTAAGGCCACGTACACACGATCAAATCTATCTGCTGGAAACGGTCTGACAGACCGTCCCAGCAGACAGATTCGATCGTGTGTACGGGCGAGCCGACGGATTTTCCCAGCAGACAGATTTTAAAGCAGACATATCTGCCCGCACATGCGTCGAATGGATTCGACGCATGCGCGGAAGTGTTTTACTTCCTGGTGCAGTGACGTGGCCACGTCACCGCACTGTCTGCTGGCGGGGATTTTGGTTTGATCGTGTGTACAGTGATCAAACTCAAACAGCCCAGCAGACAGATCTGTTCAAATCGGTCTGTCAGACCGATTTGAACAGATGTATTTGGTCGTGTGTACATGGCCTCAGGAAGTTATTCCACTGCATAGCTTGGTGTCATCTGCAAAGACAGAAATGGTACATGTAATCCCATACCTAATATTATTTATAAAGATATTAAAAAGTAAGTGTCCCAGCATTGAACCTTGGGGTACACCACTGATAACCTTGGACCATTCAGAGTAAGGCCGCGTACACACGTACGAGAACCTCGATGGGCCAAACACATCGTTCCGCCAGTCGAGGTTCTCACCCGGCCGTCGAAATCGTCAACCAAGCCGTCGGGAAAGGCGTCAAGCCATGGTTCTCGATGGGCAATCGAGCAAATAGAGAACCTGCTCTCTATTTTGGCTCGACTGCTTTCTCGACGGGACGCTCGGCGAAAAACGTACACACGACCGATTTTCACGGCAGAATATGGATCCCAGCGAGCTTCTCGCTAAATTCTGCCGAGGTTCTCGGTCGTGTGTACGGGGCCTAAGAATCAATAACCATGACTCTCTAAATTCTGTCTCTTAGCCAGTTTTCTATCCATTTACAAACACATTTTCCAGGCCTGTAGACTTTACTTTACACATGAGCCATGTGTCAGGAACTGTCCACAGCCACCCCCTGTCCAAGATTTTACTTACAGTACCTCCTCATAAAAAGAAATCAGGTTTGTCTGACAAGTTCTGTATTTCATGAATCCATGCTGTCTGTTGCTAAAAATATTTTTTTCCAGCAAGAACTCATCTATGTGGTATTTTATTAAACTCTCCAGTATCTTCCCAACTATAGAAGTTAAACTAACAGGTCTATAGTTACTTGGTAAAGACTTTGATCCCTTTTTAAATATGGGCACTACAGTGGCCCTACGCCAATCCAGGGGTACTATTCCTGTCATTAAAGATATAAAGCTTTATTTGATGTACTGTTTGTGACATAAGTTGTGCAGATTTGCTTTTAATTGCTTTAATTTAGATCAAATACTTTTCTGTACTCACATATATTTTTTATGAGCACAAACAGAACATAGTCTACATTTTCTCTTCAGGTTGTATCGGGTGAGACTAGGGAAACATTAGCAATTAACACGTCGTGGTTTATTATTGTTCTTAGTAAACTGAGACAGATTAATAGAAAAATAGGATGAGTACTCACAGTAAAGAAAGAAGAAAGATCTACAGTAAAAACAAGACTGTAATTTATAATGGTGGAGTTTAGGTATTTGATGTATTGAATAGAATGAATGTACAGTATATAGTGCGCTAAATATAAAAAACTACATTTAGATCCCTTTCTCAAAGTTCCCAATTTCTCCTTACCCTATGTTACACAAAGCCTATTGTACACAGAGTTCAGTAGATCAGTCTGACACTTAGGCCTCGTACACATGATCAAATCTGTCTGCTGGAAACGGTCTGCTAGACCGTCCCAGCAGACAGATTCGATCGTGTGTACGGGCGAGCAGACGGATTTGGCCACCCGACAGATTGGAAAGCATGCTTACCAATCCGTTGGCTGGGAACCCGTCCGCCCGACATGTCTGCTGGTTAGTACGCTAACCAGCAGACATGTCTTCTCGCACACGCGCCGAATGGTTTCGACGCATGCGCGGAAGTGTTTTACTTCCTGGTGCGGTGACGTGGCGGCGTCAACGTCACCGCCACGTCACCGACACGTCAGCGCGCTGTCTGCTGGCGGGGATTTTGGTTTGCTTGTGTGTACACGCGAGCAAACCAAAATTCGAACAGACAGATTTGTTCAAATCGGTCGGTCCGACCGATTTGAACAAATGAATTGCCTCGTGTGTACGAGGCCTAACACACACAAGTCAATAGACTAGAACTGTGATTCCACTCTTCTCAGTCTCTCTCCAAACACTCAGAGGTTTCAATCAGAGGCAACGTGTTTGAAAGCAGGTAACTACTGCTTTGCTGTCTCTTTGGAAAGCCCATAAAGCTCTGAGAACCTTTTGGCATTTATTAAACATCAGTTTAAATGCATATATAGTTTAAAATTGAATAGAATCAACCCCAATCTATTATAGTTTCCCATTAACAATTTGATCTCAGTTTTTGAAGAGGGCTGTTAATATGCCAATGATCTCATCTTCTGAACTGTCGTAGATTTTCCTGGAAAAATAAATATTTAATATTTATTAGAACATATTTGTGAGATTCACTTAGATGAACCATGAGTCCCCTTTGGGGACCTTTCAGAAAAGAAAAAAAACACACCTTAGCTCACTTTGACAAGTGTACAAGACATTAACATTTGAATTAGCTATCTATAACTTTTACGAACCTTGTGTTGAAACAGAAACAATGATGTCTTTCGCAACCAAACCAGAGATGTTTAAGGTGACAATCCCGCCATAGGAATAGTTCTACAGATAGCTAAGCTGACCACCTTTTCATGCACCCTTGATGGAAACGACCAGGCCTGATGTGTACTCAGAAGGTTTAAAACAATGATAATGGATTTCTCACCAACCAAGATGTTTTCAAGTGAAGAGATACCCATCGTGGGGGAGTTTGTGTGAACAATAATGTTGGCTCTAGCTGTCCTAAAAGCAATGGCTTGTGTTGGCCAATGAGATTTCCTAAAAAGAAAAAATTTACACAGCTGAGCTATTAAACTGTCTTCATTAAGAGACAGTTTAGTCTCCTTTCACACTTATACGACTTGTCCCACGATTTTGGACTGCAAAATCATATGACAAGTCATTCTCCATTATTTTCAACGACTACCATTCATACTGGCACGATTTTAAGTAGTGCCGACTTCAAAGTAGTCCTTGCACTACTTTGGTCCAATTTTGATGCCACTTACACAGGCATTCATTGAAATCGTGGCCGCGAAATCGCGGTAAAATCGCGCGACTTTGAAGTCGTATAAGTGTGAAAGGGACCTTAACTGCTTGCCGACTCCCCGCCGTCATATTACTGCGGGAAGTCGGCACGATCGCCGCCGGGCACACGCGATCGCTCGTTACAGAGTGAGGACTGGGAGCTATGTGTGTAAACACACAGCTCCCGGTCCTGTCAGCGGGGGAAATGCTGATCTTCTGTTCATACAATGTATGAACGGAAGATCAGTGATTTCATCTAGTGAGTCCACACAGTTAGAACACACCCAGAAACACACTTAACACCTTCCCTGCCCCCTTGTGTTAACCCCTTCACTGCCAATGGCATTTTTTATAGTAATCCAATGCATTTTTATAGCATTGATCAAAAAAATGCCAATGGTCCCAAAAATGTGTCAAAAGTGTCCGAAGTGCCCGCCATAATGTCGCAGTACTGAAAAAAAAATGCTGATAGCCGCCATTACTAGTAAAAAAAAAATATTAATAAAAATGTCATAAAACTACCCCCTATTTTTAAACACTAGAACTTTTGCGCAAACCAATCAATAAACGCTTATTATGATTTTTTTTACGAAAAATATGTAGAAGAATACGTATCGGCCTAAACTGAGGAAAACAAATGTTTTTTTATATATTTTTGGGGGATATTTATTACAGCAAAAAGTAAAAAATATAGATTTTTTTTCAAAATTGACGCTCTATTTTTGTTTATAGCGCAAAAAATAAAAAAACGCAGAGATGATCAAATACCACCAAAAGAAAGCTCTATTTGTGGGAAAAAAAGGACGCCAATTTTGTTTGGGAGCCACGTCGCACGACCGCGCAATTGTCAGTTAAAGCGACGCAGTGCCGAATCACAAAAAGTGCTCTGGTCATTGGGCAGCAATATGGTCCGGGGGTTAAGTGGTTAAAGTCCGCACAAACCAATGTACAAAGTTGACTTGCATTAAAAATACACATGATATTAAAAGAATATATGTTAACATGAAATAAACGAAAAGTAATGTTTAGATTATCAATAACATCTTAGGACCGAGGGAAACATATGACCATTGCATTCGTTAATTTAGAACTTTGTTAGAAAAAAAGAAATATGAGTTTAAATAGAGGTGTTTTAAAAAAGCTAATCAACGTTATGAAAGATATCAAATTGTGATTATAAAAATGTAAATTAACCTGTAACACGTATGCATCAAACACATATCAAAATGATTCATGTATCCACACTGATAATTATTTTGCATTGACTGAGAGATACAACCTATGCATATTTAAAAAAAAAATAGTAAAAGATATGCGTTTATAAAGGAATATAGAAGCATGTTATGTAGGATGCAAAAGTATACTAATTGTATTTTATGAAATATAAAGTTACCAGAGTCTAGGGAACAGTTAATCAATTAAGCTGCCAACCAATAGAAACCAGACACTTTGTGACAGCAACTCCCATATGTGCCATGAACCTATGAGTGGAGGACATGTATTGAATAGGCAGAACTTAGTATAACTTTATGGTCTTATTGTCATGACAGACATAAAAAGGAGAGAAAAAAGACCCCCATCGAGAGGGACCCCATGAGAGGAGAGATGCAGGGATGACTGAGGACTGGCTCCAATGGGGAGGGGCACACGAGCACAATGCATGAAGACAATGAAGATCCATAGACTGCAACCATTTAGCTCTGGTCACTTGCCAGTAGGAAATAGTCATTTTGGAACTGGTAACTATGCCATTTTTGATTGTTATCTTGAAAATATTGTTGTTCCCTAGAAATGTTGAAATATTGATGTTATCTAAAATATGAAGCATTGAATATCTTATAATCATGGTTTGTTCTCATAATCAATAACTGATAGGTTTTTCCTTAAAGAGTACAATTTTAATTATATTTTTTTATTTTTACATAGTTCCAATTCTATTGACAAAACAAACGTCCAATATATTTCACATTGTTAAGCATTTACTTACCTGCAGTATAGTAATGGTTGGGCATGTGAAATAGACACTTTTGTTTCATTGTCATTTATATAAATTTATTTTGAGAACTTACCATGACACACAGATCAAAGGTATTGCACAAATGTCAGGTGTACCGTAAGCCCATTTTGGGGTATTTTATTGATTTTCAAGTCGTTCATGTAACGCAATTGGTATTTTAATTTTATGTAAATATTCATAATTTGTCTAGCAATAAATTAGCTATTTTGTATTGTAAGGGGTTAGCTCGGTAGCGGGGGGGGGGGGGGGGGGGGGTGACCCCCTGGATAGGTTCACTACACACTGAATTATACAGAGAGGCAGCCGAAGACGGTTGAAAACATAGAGTTTGGTTTATTCTTCCATATTGCTGGAAACAAGTGCAAGCATCCAAACAGCATAAACAAAACATAAAATAAACCCTGGCCACTTGGGGCGTCTACCTTCACCACACAGGAACCTATCTTTGGAGTCCGGCTATTGCTGGGCAGACACTGCTGGTCATACAGCAGAGAAACAATAGTCTTTTCGATTTTTATTTCAAATAGTTTTTATTGATTTTCAAAGGTACAGGTAGACCTGTGCAACAGGAGTGAAAATGCAATACAGAAATGGTACGTATTCAAGTTGTACAAACCAAAAAGCAATTACGTCAGAAGTTAGCTGCGTATTATAACATCAACAGAATCAGAGAGGGGGAAGGGTAGGGGTAAGGGAAGGGAGAGAGGGGGGGGGGGAGAGCTCAAACAACAGGGTGCATTGTATGACAGTAAATCATCTTTTGTATTCATTTGCGTACCAATGAGCCCATGGGCTCCAGAGGTCAGTCAGTTTAGAACATGTGGATTTCCCTCGGGCTAAGACAGTTTCGTAGGTATAGTGAGCGTGTACCATAGTGATCACTTCTGTGAGTCTAGGGGCATCTTTTGTTTTCCATCTCCTGGCAATCAATAATTTTGTCGCTAACAGAACATGGGTGGTCACTAGTCGGAGGTTAGGTGGGATGTCATCAATGGTTACATTGAGGACAGCTAGGTGGGGCGATAGTTCTACTGGGAGACGGATGATCTCTCGTAGCAGGTCCTCTACTTCAGACCAGAGTTGTCGTAGGGATGGGCAGGACCAGAAGATGTGTATGAGCGTACCTGGCATGTTGCATTCTCTCCAGCATAAGTGTGAGGTGTTAGTACAGAATTTTGCAATTCTATACGGTGTCATGTACCATCTCATGAGTATCTTTTGGGTAAGTTCCCATAGGGCGGTGCACGACGTGTATTTGTAGACAGATCGAATTGCGGTTTGCCATTGTTGATCGGAAAAATGGTCTTGAACGTCCATTTCCCAGTCAGCAAAGGGTTTGGATTTGTGAAAGATGGTCTTGTCTTGTAAAGTGGAGTATAGTATGGAGGTGCCTCTGGGTTTGTGTCAGAGAAGAAGTAGTTCCACAGGTGCAGAGGTATGGAGCCTTCTAGAGAGGGATGCTTTGCCAAGCAGTTTTGTAGTCTGTAGTAAGTATAGTAATCTTTGACGGGGGCTCGAAACTCTGTTTGGACTTGTGAGAATGGCTTAGTGGCTGTCACGGTGCGGAGGTCAGAGGTAGAAGTCATATGAACCTTCATCCATGTAGGGATGGTTAGGTCTGGAGATAATAGTCTGAGTGTCTCAAGGGGGACGGGTATGGGTTTGGTTGTATGATTCGTCCATTGAGTGTTGTGAAGCGTCCTCCATGCTTTGACAGAAGCTTGGATGGTAGGGGAATAGAGGGTCAGCGGTACAGGTCTGGTGGTGACACTAAAAAGCCAGGTTGCTAAGTTAGGGCCCTGAGTCATGTTATTTTCTATTGCGCCCCAGAGTGTAGTGGGTGAATTGGAAAACCATTCTTGCATCTGTGAGAGAATAGTGGCTAAGTAGTAGTCTCTGATGTCTACGTGACCCATCCCTCCCACCGATCTGTGTTTAATCAGTTTCACATGACTGCATCTCGCTCTTTTGCCTTGCCACACAAATTGAGATAGGATGGATTGCAGAGAGTTGAGGTAAGAGCATGGGAGGGGTATAGGTAGTGTGCGGAAGATGTATAGTAGCTTTGGTAGCAGCATCATTTTAAAGGCCGCTAAGCGGCCTGCCCATGAGAACTCGTGTTTAGAAAGTTTAGCAGTGTCCCGGATCAGCATTTGCTTAAGATTAGGGTAGTTGAGGGCGAAGAGGTGTTTTGAGGATTTAGGAAGCGTGATGCCTAGATACGTTATGCCAGTGTCTGCCCAGGTGTACGGGTACGTGTTCCTAAGGATATTACTCGTGATGGCGTCCAAGCCTAATTCTAAAATGTGGGATTTATGATCGTTGACCTTGTAGTAGGAGACAGTACTGAACCTCTGTAACAATGATTGCACCGAAGCCAGGGAGGAGAGGGGGTCAGTTATCATTAATATCACGTCATCAGCAAACAAATTGATCCTGTGGTCTACTGTGCCTATTGTAATGCCAGTGAGTGTAGGGTGGACTCTCACATGTTCTGCTAAAGGTTCCATCACCAAGTTGAATATGAGCGGGGACAAGGGACATCCCTGTCGAGTGCCATTTGTGATAGAGAACGGTTTAGAGAGCATCTCAGAAGTGTAGACCTGAGCTGATGGGGAGGAGTATAATGCCAGTATAGCCGACAGTATTGGTCCTTGGAAACCAAATTTAATGAGAGTTGCCTTCATGTATTCCCAATGTACTCTGTCAAACGCCTTCTCTGCATCCAAAGAAAGGAGCAGAGAAGGCGTTCGCGACGAGCCAGCTCTATGGATTATATTGATTATCCTACGTGTGGCATCGAACGTTTGTCTCCCTTTCGTGAAACCAGATTGGTCGTTGTGGATGAGTAGGGGCATGAGCTCTATTAGTCTGTTGGCTATGAGTTTAGCGTAGATTTTAGTATCTAGGTTGAGGAGTGATATGGGCCGAAAATTTTGTGCAGAGGTAGGTTCCTTGCCCGGCTTCGGTAGGGTAACGATCAAAGCGGTTAACATTTCGGGGGGGAGAGAGGAGGAGGAGGCAGCGTCATTGCATACATTAGAGAGGAATGGTGACAGAATAGACCCAAATTGTTTGTAGTATTCACTCGTGAGTCCATCTGGGCCTGGGGATTTATTTGAGGGTAGTTTTGAGATTGTAAGCATAATTTCCTGGGGGGTGAATGGGGCATTTAGCAGTGCTAGATGGTGTTCAGAGAGTTTAGGGAGGTTGATCTCTTCAAGGAAAGAGGATATATCGTGGGGGGAGGGTTGCGACACGGATGCGTCGTCTTTTAGATTGTAAAGTGTAGCATAGTAATGGCGGAACGCCTCTGCAATGGCAGAGGGGTCTACCAGTTTTTGGTTGGAGGCAGGATGATAGAGGTGGGTAATTTTGGATTTAGAGTGGTAACCCTTAATCCTGGTGGCCATAGCTTTCCCTGCTTTATTGCCTGTGGAGTAATGTTTAGCTCTAAAATAGGTGTGGGCCCTCTCAAAGGAGTCCAGCAGGTGGGCTCTTAGTTCCTGTCTAAGAAGATCCAGTTTGTGTTTGGTAGCAGGATTGGGGTGGGATTGGTTTTGGCTCTCCAGCGATGCAATTTCAGCTGTGAGCGTGTCCAGACACTGTGATTTCCTCCTCCTCTCTCTAGCCCCTAGTTGGATTAGAACCCCCCGTATGAACGCCTTATGGGCATTCCAGAGAGTAGAATTGTCATTGACAGATCCGGCATTCAGGGTGAAAAATTCTGACAGACAGTCACTGATATATTTTGCATAAAGAGGCGAGTGGAGGAGCGTAGCATTAGCTCTCCAAATCCTGTTACCAGAAGCGGGTATAGAGTCACTGACAGTCATTGTGACCGGAGCGTGGTCCGACCACGTGATGGTGGATATCCCAGAGGCCGATACAGTGGGTAGGGTCCATTTGTCAACTAAGAAATAGTCAATCCGGGTGTAAGAGTTGTGGCATGGGGAGAAGAACGAATAATCTTTTTCGGTAGTATGGTGGCAGCGCCACACATCAAATAGGTCGTGCGAGCGGATGAAGGAGCTCATAGGGGATGGGGTCCGGCTGGACCTAGAAGAAGCATCCATGGAGTTATCAGGGACAATATTAAAGTCGCCGCATATGATGAGGCGTCCTCCTTTGAAACGGTCAATTTTCTTCATTAATTTAGACAGAAAGTTAATTTGTTTTTTGTTGGGCGCGTATACCGTCACAATGGTATACTTGACAGAATTCAGGGAACAGTTCAGCGCTAGGTACCTGCCATTAGGGTCAATTAAGGTGTCATGGAGTAGAAAGGATATTGTATTCCTGACGGCTATTAGGACTCCATTTTTTTTGTCGGGTCCAGAGGCCTTAAAGAGATTGGGAAAGTTCTTGTTGGAACATGGGGGTTCCGCAGCAGTTTTAAAGTGTGTCTCTTGAGCGCAGAGCACATCACAATGGAAGTCCTGAGCTGTTTTCCACATAGAGGCCCTTTTGGCCGGGTGGTTTAGACCTTTCACGTTGAGGGATAAAAATGTTGGCATTCTGGAGGGTTGTGTACTGTATAAGGGGTTAAAGAAGTACTTACAGTTCGTGGGTACAGTCCTGAGTCAGGAGGGAGTCCAATAGTTCTGATGAGCCTTGGTGTTCGTAGGTAAGGTTGCGTCAGAGAAGACTGTGAAGCAGTATGGTTGAGCTCCCCAGGGGTCGGGAGGGTTGGGGGGAAGACAAGAATAACAGTTAGTTGCAATAGGAAGAGATTTCCGTGGTAACAACACAGTGCACGGGGGGAGGTAAAACAAAAGAAAAACAGGGGTCAGCAGTATCTTAGTCGGACTACTGAGCGTAGATGGGGGGTAAAAGTTCGTGAACTATCTGCAACGAGCAGGCACTGAACCGGAGTGCAGACGTAGATTGGTACAATGAACGCACTGACCACGAGAATTTTTCTTTTTCACTTAGAGATGGTGGCTTTGGTGCGGGATCTAGATTGTCCCGTGGAGGTCATTTGCGGTGAGGAGTCGCCGTCAGGGAGAATCTGCCATTTTTTAAGAAGATTAATACCTTCTTCCACTGTGTGGATGCTGTGTTTGATCCCATTTCTGGTTACCAGGAGTTTAGTGGGGAAGCCCCATTGGTACGGTATTTTGTGGTTATTGAGAGGCTTGGTGATGGTTTGAAGCTGGCGTCTTTGCTGCCTGGTATATTGAGAGATGTCAGCAAACAATTGCAGCTTTGAGTAAGGCGGTGGTAGCTGGCCCATTTGCCTGTTTTTAGCCAGGAGCATATCCTTGGCATGAAAGAAGTGGATTCTCATCAATGTGTCACGGGGGACCTCTGCAGGGAGGTGTGGGGGTTTCGGCAAGCGGTGAATACGATCAATGATAGTCTCTACAGGGGGAAGCTCTGGTAGCAGGGTAGAAATCATTTTTCTAGCGTATGAGTTCAGGTCTGCCGGACTGATCGTTTCCGGAATACCACGGATTTTGACGTTATTGCGTCTTGACCGGTCCTCGAGGTCCGCCATTTTGGCCCTCACCCATTGCTGTTCCTCCCTTACATGGTCATGTGCATCCACTAAGTCATTCACAGTTTCTGTTATGGCGCCCATTTTATGCTCCATATGTCCCATCCTGTTCCCCAAATGCATCATCTCTGTTTTAAACGTAGAGAACATTGTAGAAATGTCACTGTGTAGGGAGCTATGCAGTGAGATCAGCATATCTTTAAGGAGTGTGTCCATAACAGGCTGGTTAGCCGTAGGGAAGGCCGCAATGGGGGACGGGGCTGAAGGTAGTGTGAGGAGACTGTCCAGGGCAGGGCTTACCTCAGAGGCATGTGCTCCTGTGTCGAGGCGCATCCGCGTTTTGGCCGGGCTGTTGGAGGCAGAGAGTGATCCGGTAGTCGGAGAGAGGTCTGTGGGCAGGTTGCGAGGCTGACCAGATGATCCTTCTTCATCTGGAAGGTCAGTGTAGGCCCGATCTCCTCGCGGGGAACGATCGCGGGCGCCATCTTGGATCCGACTGCCGGGGATCATGGTGAAAAAGTCGGTCAGCCTTCTAGGCTCCCTGTATTCTTTTCGCTTGCGGGAGGTCCCGTGCTGGTTCCCCGATGTGTGGGGGTCCTGGTGGTGCATGTCAGTCGCTCGGGTCAGCGCTGGTGGGTATCAGTTCTCCGTTCAGTGCGGGAGCTGTGGAGTCAGGCTGCCATTCAGCTCGGCGGTTAGACACGCCCCCTCGTCTTTTCGATTTTTATCACACAGAAAAATCAACAACCACCTCACCTCTTCAGAAGTCTTTCTCACTGCTCTCCTTAACTCAAAAAGCCTCAGGATGCAGCAATCAGTAGTCATCCTCTGGATGATTTATAGAGGCCTTAATTGCCTCATTCTGAACAGCTAAAGTTTTCCAACGCCCTAAACCTTTCTGGCTATTTCTGCAGCCGACACCTGATAGTAATTGGTGAATTGTCTAAACAAGGCAGAAATGTATCTCCCGTCTGTGACAACACCCACAGATTTACCTGACTTCCTGTCACAGTATGATCATACGTCTCCGTGAATAGGTTTCATATTATAGACCATGGGTCTTCAAACTACGGCCCTCCAGTTGTTCAGGAACTACAATTCATATCATGCCTAGTCATGTCTGTGAATGTCAGAGTTTTACAATGCCTCATGGGATGTGTAGTTCCACAGCAGCTGGAGGGCCATAGTTTGAGGATCCCTGTTATAGACTATGTCATACAGATTGACTTGTATTTAAAAATATCTTTGTTATAAAAGAATTCAAAGTAAATTACTGTGCGGGTAAAAAGGACCTTAAAAAAAGCACTACAGAACCAGAAATCAAAATAGCTTTTACTTTGCGTCAACCTGACTTTAAACTCACTGTAAAGTCTGTATTTTGTTTTAATTAAAATAATAAATAGGTTTATACTTACCTACTCTGTGCAATTGTATGAAGTTGACTTGCATTAAAAATACACATGATATTAAAAGAATATATGTTAACATGAAATAAATGAAAAGTAATGTTTAGATTATCAATAACATCTTAGGACCGAGGGAAACATATGACCATTGCATCCGTTAATTTAGAACTTTGTTAGAAAAAAAGAAATATGAGGGCATGATTCAGTAAGCACTCAAGTAAGAATTTGGGGGGGGGGGGGCGAATGTGCCCACCTGCAAGTCTTCTCTCTCCCCTCTCTAACAGGCTTGGCTGAGAGCAACAGGAGTCACTGGCTTCTGCTGCTGTGTCAGTCAAATCATGTAAGAAGGCAATGGAGGATTGGCATTGCCAAGCAGCGCTGTGTGTGTCTATGGATGCACACAGCGCTGCTCGGAAGCAAGCCTGCACGTGTGCCCCCATAGGAAGTACTGATGCGGGACACCAAAGAAGGAGGTAAATGGCCACACAATATCCTTGCACAGAGCAGGTAAGTATAACTTATTTTTTTATTTGTCATGCTCATGACACCCAAATCTATCTCTCTACCACTCAGCTCACTTCGTCAGTCTCCTCACATCTCACTAATTTACTAACAGACACATCAGTCTGGATGTCACACCACTTCCTCAAACGCAATCTATCCAAAACCAAATCAGTGGTGTATTTAGGTTTTGTGCTGCCCTAGGCTTGACTAAACTTGTGCACCACTTAATTGAAATATGACACACCCCTTCCTTTTTAAGATCCACCTTGAAATTTTCCAGTCGGGACACTAGTTCTGAGGGCCTTCGGGGGGGGGGGGGGAGGGTAGCATTTGCAGAGATTTTCTTTGACTTCCTGTTTGGCTATGGGGGAAAAAGGAAATCTCTGCAATGGGACACAGATGGCATAAAATAAACTGACAGGGGCTATAACCCTCCCTTCTCTATCCAAAATAAAAAATAAAAAAAAGTGTTGCCTATAGTTCTACTTTGAGCACACATTTCTGCTAAGTTTATGAAGAGGACTAGGAGGATATAACCATGCCAGTGGTGCAGCAGAAAACATATAGCACAGTGATGAAGGTATGTGGTCCAGGCATTGAGCAAAGGAAGGATTGGGGGCAGGAACAAATAAATCAATCTGTTTATTTTTCGCATCAGCAATCAATAGAAATAAAATTGAGATTCCTTAATACAGTATGTACAACTGACAAAAGCAAAGGATTGCAGGAGAGTTCTACTACCTACCTGCCAGGTATAGGTGACCGTATCAGTGTCCCTTGTGTCTGCACCATCCCTACTACCAAGATTAAAAGCCCAATAGCAGCTAGGTAGTTGTCCTACAATTTCCACTCAATTGGTGTGGTTCTCCTTTCTGTTTGGGTACTTATAGCCTGCCCCACTCCCTTCCAGTGGTGACCCATCCATAAGAGGTGCAGGGGCGTCGCCCGCCTAATCAATTCTCCCCAGCCCATAAACTGAAGGCAGGGTGCTGAACGCATGGATTTCAATGTTTTTTTTTTAAGCACATGATTAAAGCCTGAGGCTCTAATTGTCTTCCTGATTCGCTTCCCCACCAATCAGGAAGCAGGTCCTGAGACCCGCTTGGCCAGGGAATCTTGGGACTCCCAGACAATTGTGTTTCAGGACCCACTTTCTATTTGGCCTCTAATTTTCCCTTGGCTGGAGAGAGGAGAAACAGCCCTTCCCTGGATCCTCGTCATCTGCTAAGGTAAGGCCACCTTCCTGTCCATCTAACATGGGGGGTGGCTTGGCGGCAGTGCGAGTGAGGGGGGAGGTTTGTTTGCCGCCTCCCTAAAATATTGAGCACCAGCCGTTACTCCCCCCCCCCCTCCCCACCCGGGCCTGAGTAAAGTTTGGTTAACACTGCTATGGGCTCTAGTCTCAGATCTTTTGCAGACCTGGCAACGCCCCTTGCCGAGATAACAAGCAATTGAGCTGCAAGTTTGAAAATGACTTGCTAAGCTATTGCTAGGCTTTCCTGGGCTTCACAATTGCAGCAAGTCCGTATTGTATGACTCCAGATCAACTTTCTTTGCAAACATTCTACAAGTCTGCTGCAAGTTCTGGTTCAGTTATGTTGTGCAATAGTCATCCCACCACAGGGGGCACTGTGGCTAAATTTTTATGCTGTAGACTTGCAGAGCTCTTGCTGTAGACTCACCACTGCAACTTTGCTTTTGCTAGAGACTTGCCATCCAAATTTGCTACAACTTGAAAAAGTGTCAACTAGAACTTGTGCTTAATGTGCTCTGCAAGTGTACAACTTTTTTTTTTTTGCCCAAACTGAATAAGGACACAGAGTGCTTTTTCAAGAAATTCTCGGGAACATATCCAGTGCCGAACACCAAACTTCCTCTAAGGTCTATTAAATTGCATTTTAATAGCTCAATATGGCCTTCTTTCAACTTTTCATACTATGGCTTTTTTTTTTGGCAAACTTAAGGGGCCAGATTCTCAGCGGCGCTACGACAGAGTATCTCAGATACCCCGTCGTATCGCCGTTTTTTTTTGCCTCGTATCTATGCGAGTGATGCTTAGCATCACTTTGGCATAGATACGCTTCAACATCCGACAAGTGTAATACCATTACACTTGCGGATCGTAGTTGTAATGACAACTCCGGCCACTAGGTGGCCTTTACGTTGTTTTTTCATTTGCATATGCAAATGAGGCTAGTACGCCGATTCCCGATCGCTTTTACGCCGCCCCGTCGTCGCGTACGTCGTTTTAGTCCGCGTAAGGTTACCCCTGCTTCTATGAGGAGTAATCTTACGAAGTTCCGTCGGATGCCGTCAGGTGCCATCGGATGCCATGTTAAGTATGGTGTTGGGTCAGTGTCGGCTTTTTCCGTCGCTTACGTAGTTTTACTAACTCGTTCGCGAAAAGGGCATTGCGTAAGTGACGATCACGTCGTTTTGACGTCGGTTTCAACGACGCTTTCCGACGTGAGCTGGAGCATGCGCACTGGGCTTTTTCCCCGGCCGGCGCATGCGCAGTTCGTTCGACGCGGGGCACGCTTAATTTAAATACAAGCCGCCCCATTTGAATTACGCGGGCTTACGCTGGGCCATTTTCGCTACGCCAACGCAAACTACGAAGCAAATGCTTATGGAATATGGCACTTGCTCTAGTACGATGCGGCGGTGTAGTGTAAATGGCTTACGATACGCAAGCGAAATTCTATGAGAATCTGGCCCACGGTCTCCAATAGAAAAATATCCATCAAATTTGATGTTTTGTTATAATAATTTTAAAAGCAATACTCTGATCATCAGTTATTTACTTATAGCTACACCTACAAAACACAAAAGAAAGAAAAAGTGAGTGGGTGGGAATAATTAAATTAATAATATCTGTTGGATGATTATTTTGATTCGGATTTTATATGATTTTAAAATAAAATTGCATGTTTTTTATATACTTTGGGCCAGATTCAGCAAGACTTGCGCTGGAGTAATTCGATATGCGCCGCGTAACTGTGAATATGCGCCGTCGTTTCTATGTGGCCGTACCCACCAAACTAGATGCGACAGAAAACGGGCCATTTCCGATCGGCTTAACTTTCCGACGCCAGAGTTTCGTCAGCGCATAATTTCGCTTGGCGCATCAGTCGCGCCTATTGATTTCTCCTGCAAATATGCAAATGAGGGAGATTTCCCGATTCGCGAATGGATTAGCACCATACGCTGGCTACATGCGCCGCGCGTATCTCGTCCGTCCGGCGCAAAGTTATTTCTACAAATAGCTGCTTTATCTTTACTCCAGACGGCCTCAGGTCAGTAGGAGAGCAGCTACAGCAGCAGAGTTACCGACGAAACTAGCAAGCTGAACAACCACACTTGCAAGGACAACACCTCTGTGTGCCAACATGCCTGGGGCAGTCGTGGTCCTAGCACTAGTACTGGGTCCCTCGCTACGGAGGAGGCGGGCACGTGAGAGGATATACCGCACGCGCATGAGTGGCATGGGTGATGAGGAGGTGTATCGCCTCTTCAGATTCAGCCCAGATGCAATACTTGAACTAACCACAACCCTGCAGGGTGACATCACCAGCAAGACACACCGCTCACAAGCAGTGCCGCCACTGGTGAAGGTCCTGGCAACACTTAATTTCCTTGCAAGTGGATCATTCCAGCGTACAAGTGGAGTGGTGGCTGGTATGTCACAGTCCACCATAAGCAGATGTGTGCACCAGGTTGTCCCTGCAATCCTCAGACGCATGTCCAACCAGTTCATCAGACCCACCACTGAGGAGCTGCGGCTGAAGGCAATGACAGATTTCTACAGAATTGCCAGATTCCCACGCACTGTGGGGGCCATTGATTGCACACATGTGGCCCTACAGCCCCCCAGTGCCACAGAGCACATATACCGCAATCGGAAGCATTGGCACTCCATCAACGTACAGGTGATAGCCGATGCCCAACGCCTCATATGGCACGTCCGTGCCAAACCCCCCCGGGTCCAGCCATGACAGCTTCATATACAATCAGAGTCCCATCCCAGCAGAATTCGAGCAGAACATGTATGGGGACAGCTGGCTGGTTGGTGAGTGACATGGGTGGCAGGCATGACTATCCCCTCCCATGATGCACATCACAAGGGACACATGCATGACTAACATCCTCCTGTCTTTTCCCTTACAGGTGACTCTGCATATGCACTGGGACCCCATCTCATGACTCCTTTCCGGAACCCCCAAACCAGAGGAGAGAGAAAATACAATGAAGCACACATCAAATCCCGTGCAGTGGTGGAGCAAACATTCGGGCTCCTGAAGTCCCGTTTCCGCTGCCTGGATAAGTCCGGGGGGACACTATTGTATTCCCCTACCTTTGTGTGTCAGATCATCGGTGCATGTTGCATTCTGCACAACTTTGCCATGAGAAAAGGCCTGCAGATTGAAATGCGTGATGACCTGACCCCCGAACCAGACAGCCCCCCCCTGCCAGAGGAGACCCATTCAGCTGATGGACGAGCAGTCAAGAGGGTCCTCGCCGTAGGCATCTTTGGACAATAAACCAAAACATTAATCACACAGACAATGCACGCGTGTACACCACTGATGTCCCTAGATCACACACACCACATGCACATCGCATTGGATTAGCCCAAGTCCAGCATGTAGGACTTGGGAGCAGCAACGCCAGCGTCAAGGCCCCAATGATGTCACTGTCGATTCATACACCTTTCACACGTCATTCATACAGCCGTGGGGTTAACTTCACCACCACGGCCGAGGGTGACACCCCTTACTGGCAGGAGTGCCACCCCCTCACATTCACACACCATTCACACTGTCCCCTGCACTCCTGACCGTGTGCAGTTAAAAATAAAATAAATATCTCATAACCTGAGTAATAAAAAAGAAAAATAATATAAACCAAAACAAAAAAAAATCCCTCATCTGGGCTGACGGGGGCTCCTTCTTGGGGGCACTCTGGGGCTCCTCAGCTGCCTGGAGGGAGTGGGTGGGGGTGGGGGGGCATCTGGATGAGGCTGAACCCCGGGTGGGCCACTCCTGGGAGCTGTTGGGTGCCTGCCCTCCAAGGCCACGGCAATCCGGCTGAGATACAGGTTGGTCTGGGCCTGCATCCTCAGCTGGCGGGTGATATTATGCCGCTGGGCACGCTGCCGCTGCCTCCCCTCTTCACGGATGGCAGCTGTGTTGTCTTGGACGGCTGCTGTCAGGTGCCGTACATCAGCCTGCACCTCCCCCAGGCTGGTGACAACGTCCTGCACACCACTGGGCAGCTGCGACATGGAGCCCAGGCTGTCAGCTACCCGGTCCAAGTGGGCAGCAATCTCCCCCATCTGCTGTGTTTGTCTGGCGTGGTCTAACACCACCTGCTCCTCGACCATATCACACACCCCCCTGGTCTTCCGGGTTGCCTTCCTGGGGGCAGGAGAAGGTTGTCCCCGTGGGGATGGACTCGCCCTTGAGGGGCTACCGAGGACGGGGGAGGGGATGACAGAGGGCCCTGCAGAGGAGGAGGACTCCTCCAACAATAAAATAAAGTCCTGTTCAGAAACAGGCTCCTCCACAACCAGCTCTGCAGAGGTGGTGTGGGCACTCTCCTCCACCTCGGTGTCTCCAGCACCCAGGGCCTCGTCATCAGGATCCCGTTGGGAGGTTGGGGTGGACTGGCCGGCAAGAGATGATGGCCCAGCTCCGTCATCTGTGGATGACACAAAGCAGCAGACATGTTGGTGGTCCCACACACTTGGCACATGCAACACACCAAATAGGGTATAAAAAACACTTACCTGTCCTGGAGCCTTCCTCCACGGAGTCATATCCAGGGACCCCCTCCAACTGCTCCCTGTCCAGGCAGCGGGCGACCACCTCCTCCTCCATGGTCAGGCTGACCGGACATGGGGGTCCACCACCTGTGCCCCGCTCATGGCTCCGAATGGTGGCCACCTTGCCACAGACCTTGCGCCGCAGGTCGTTGATCTTTTTTTGAATGTCGCCAGCAGTCCGGGTGGAGTAGCCCAGCACATTCACCCTGCTGGCAATGGTGTCCAGGATGCCCTGCTTCCTCTCCAGGCTGGTCTTACGACTTTTTTTCCCATGGAGGAAATCATTAAAAGTCTCCATAGCGGAGATTATAACAGACACCTCCTGGGAGTTAAAATTAAGATTCCTCCTCTCTTTGGGGGTAGCGGGAGCAGCCATTACAGAGCAAAAGTAAATTCCCTGGGGTGGGGGGAAACGGAAATACTTTTGCGCCGGAATGGCGCTTCCGCTGGCGCTTTTATACGCGCAACGGAACACATTGCGCTGACGTTTCCCGTGAAGTGGTGCCGACGGAAGTTGTGAATATGCGCACAAGGGGGCGAGTGGAGCCTCACTCACTGCGCATGCTCCGTGGATGATGCGCTGAACGTAAGCCTCTGCGCTGGGCTCCGCCCATCATTTACATATGATCACACCCACTTCCAGTTGCGTCGGGTTACGCCAGCGCATTATCGTTACTCTGGCGCAAGTTTACGCGCAAGTGCTATGTGAATAACAGTACTTGCTCCGAAAGTGTCGGCGGAGTAACGTAAATGAGAAACGTTACTCCAGAGTAAAGATTCTCCCATCTACCTGAATCTGGCTCTTTGGTGTCTTGATGCTGCTAATTGGTCATTGGTGGGGTGTCTTTAACCATTTCAGCCTCTGAAGAATTGGCTGCTGACTGACATTTTTTGCAATTCGGCACTGCGTTGCTTTAACTGACAATTGTGCGGTCGTGCGACGTGGTACCCAAACAAAATTGGCGTCTTTTTTTCCCCACAAATAGAGTTTTTTTTTGGTGGTATGATCACCTCTGCGGTTTTTATTTACAAACAAAAACAGAGCGACAATTTAAAAAACAAAAACAATATTTTTTACTTTTTGCTATAATAAATATCCCCCAAAAGTATGTAAAAAAATATGTTTTTCCCACAGTTTAGGCCCATACTTATTCTTCTACATATTTTTGGTAAAATATTTTTTCAATAAGCGTATATATAGATTGGTTTGCGCAAAAGTTATAGCGTCTACAAAATAGGGGATAGTTTTATGGCATTTTTATTAATATTTTTTTTTTTTACTAGTAATGGCGGCGATCTGCGATTTTTATCATGACTGCGACATTATGGCAGATACATCAAACACTTTTGATGCTATTTTGCTACCATTGTCATTTATACAGCGATCAGTGCTATAAAATGCACTGATTATTGTGTAAATGACACTGGCAGGAAAGGGGTTAACCTCTAGGAGGCGAGGAAGGGGTTAAGTGTGTCCTAGGGAGTGATTCTATCTGTGTGGGGGGATGGGCTACCAGTTACATGACAGAGATCACTGCTCCCGATGACAGGGAGCAGAGGATCAGTGTCCTGTCACAAGGCAGAACAGGGAAATGCCTTGTTTAAACAGGCATCCCTCCGGTTCTGCCGCTCTGTGACACTTTTGCAGCTGCGCCATTCTGCCGACATATAAGTGCGCAAGCCGGTCGGTAAGCAGTTATGAGTCCCATTCTCCTTATCCAAAGTTTGATATAATATGAGCATGAGCATTAAATTGCAGATCATTTATATTGTAATAACTCTTTCCTTTTGATTAAATAAGCAACAGGATTACTATATTTGCAACTCAACCACCTTCTACCACTGCGCAAGGCACACTGGCAGATGACTCATGATTGGTCACTAAGGGATATAAGCTACTCTTTGTTGCGCCCCCTGAAATTCCATCTTGCACCCCAGGTTGGAAACTCCTGCAGTAAAGGAACTTGTACACTGCAAACCTTTGTGTAATATGCAAGGATTATTAAAATAAAGGAAATAAAAATGAATTTCATAGCTCAGCCAGTCAGTCGTCGTTCCACAAATCTCCTTTAAAATACATTTTTGGTGAGGGAACATTGTAACAAAGTCTGGGGATTATCTTGTGTGCGCAGTTTAAAGCCAGTGCTGCTATTTCAGTTCAAAAACAATAAATATTTAATCCAAAAATCCAATTCTGTAGAGTCTCCTGTAATAATTCTAAAAAATTTAATTAAATCCACTCCAAGATAGGTATTAGGAGCATATTTAGTCTATGGAAACAAATAAACAAAAGGCATTCTTGGAATTATATGAAGGATATATCATTAATAATTAACATGAAATTAAGATATACTGAAGTCATTATAAAGTGGTAAAAACTGTTGGGTAAAGCCTCGTACACATTACCTGTGTATGAGGGGCCGCTGTACTAACAATTCGATGTTAGGACAGTGATCTCCCCTGCTAAACTATTGTGTTCACCTATTGTGACTCCCCCCCCTTGCCAGAACACTCCGGTAAGATGATTGGGAGCTGGCCGTCAGATCTTTTTTAGTCATCAGCAATCGACAGAAGCCAGCCATTCTGTCGGACCGGCTGTCGTACACACGGGCCGAATATCGGCTGGTTGCTATTGAACTTGCCTATGCCAGCCGAAATTCACCCCGTGTCTACTGGGCTTAAAGCAGGGTAATGGAGCAATCAAATAATTTTGTGCGAAGGGACATCTGAAAATCAGAGCTGAGGGAACAGAAGTCCCAGTGGGTATCTGTGACCTTCAGGGGGGCCCCCTCTAAAATCCCATGATAACTCCCATAAATAAGGTCCTCAAGACAGCATAGCATTGGCAGAGATGTTCTCCAGATACATTTTGAATGAATAATTCCTGTCTATTACTGTATTTCTCCTTGAGTAGGGCAGTGCCTGCAGTGCTCCACCTTCCTTTCCCATAGTTTGGATGTCTAGAGTAAAGCTGGGTTTGGGCCAAGAAAAAGTTTGGCCCGAACATCGGCAAACACTCAAATTTGCTATCTGGTAAAGATTCTAAATATCTGGTTGTTCTGGCAGACCAGGAAAGGGGGGCCGAGTGAGCGATCCCCCTCCTGAACCATACCAGTCCACATGCCCTCAACATGGCGGGAGTGGGGACTGGGAGTGGGGACTTCTTTTGGACATGGGGGCTCCCCCCTGCACCCCCAAACAAAGCACCTTGTCCCCATGTTGATGGAGCCAAGGGCCTGTTCCCCACAACCCTGTACTGTGGTTGAGGGGGGTCTACGGGTGGGGGGCTTATTGGAATCTGGAAGCTCCCTTTAACAAGCGGGCCCCCATGTGAATGAGTATGGGGTACCCATTGACCAATAAAGTGCCAAAAAAACAAACACATACCAGATTTCGATAAGTCCCCAGCCCGCAGACCCCCACAACCATCGCCCAGGGTTATATATTTATTTAAAGGAATTTTTGATTTTTATTATGGCACTTTAAGCATCAATAAAGTCACTGCACCTGTAAAAGTTATCTTTTTTTTAAAAAAACGTCCCCCAGGGCAGTAGCCAGACCCCTATACCATTTTTATAGCCAATAACTTGCATATAAGCCTTCAAAAGGGAACCTTTGATTTTTCAAGTTCGGGTCCTATAATTATGTTTGGCATTCAGGTCAGAAGTTTTTCTCTGTTCGGGAGTTCTGGGTGCGAACCGAACAACGGGATGTTTGGCCCATCTCTAGTCTAGAGGGTTACACAAGTGAATCTGGCATTTATTAATGAGGGGTACATATAAAAAGATCCACACTGTAGACCGCTTAGCGCTAGGTAATTTCAGATACCATACCAATATTTTTTATATTTTGGTAATAATTGGGGATATGTGGATTGGGGGGGGGGTTGCCTTATTAAATTGTTTTGACATTTTGTTAAACTGTGAGGACACTACTACATGGTACTCATAGGCCAGGGGTAGAGGAGAGGAAAGAAACCAGTAGCACTGCGGGGGGCAAAACACAGAGGGAAGCCTGGGCAGTAGGGGAAATTGGCAATGCACAGAGTGATTAGGGTGTGCCCAGGCAAACCTGGCACACCCCCTGTGCACACCTATGATGGTACTGTAAAGAAAGAAGCTCAGAAACTATACTATTGACTTCTACTGGACAATTTGTATGAAGTGATTATAAAGGATTTTTTTTAAATAATAAGATTTTATACTTACAATGGTTTTGAACCGAGTGGTCCTTGCCTCCTCTTCTGGAGTCCCCTGTCAGTGATGCCCACTCCTCCTCTTCTCCAATTACCCACTTAACAAGCACAGTACTGAGGGTACTAAGGGGCGCATGGGCACCGCTTCCCCTATCCATGCCACCACCACCCCCTATCCATGCGACCGGCCCCTTTCAGGATGCCAGGTGCATAAATTCCAGAGGCGGGGTGTTTTTTTTAAGCCCCTGACAGTATCCATAGTCCCTCACAGGCTCTCTCACGCAAGTGTAAGTCCTTCAGAGGCATAGTGCGGTGCTGGTGGTCTCTCCCAACCTACAGTTGCACCGGAACTCTCTGGCCTCTTTCCCCAAAAGAACTCTCCGAGCCGGACCACCGACCCAATTTATATCACACAGGACAAGTGGGCTGGACCCAGACAGGAACCCATTAAAAAGATCAGAAGAGCAGTGGAATTAATGCTCACCTTCCTGACTGGGGCAGTACCCAAATAACTGTTTCAACCTGTCCACATAGGGAATGTATTAAGGCAAAATACATACAGACTTTGGAACCACTTAAAGTTGTAAATGATCAGATTGGGGTGATGCTGATGTACAGTAATTATGCCAAGCTAAATGTAAAAAACAAAACAAAAAAACAATTAGACATCAAAAATATGTGATGCTAGAATGTGTTGAAGATTTGGAAACTGCACTGGACTGTAACACAACATTACAGCTGCACGATTCTGGCTAAAATGAGAATCACAATTTTTTTATTGCAACAACCACCATTTTATTCTCTAGGGTCTCTGCTAAAAAAAATAACATACTTGCTCCAAGTAATTTTCTAGCAATAAATAATGATTTTTACTTGTAAGCAACAAATGTCAGAAAAGGTTTGGTCTTTAAATGGTTAAACTTCCTTCATGTACACTTTTCTGTGAAAAAAGAACAAAAAGATACTTTGTTTCTACTGTGTTGTAATGAAACTTGGCAGACTGCCTGGATTTTGTTTTTCCAGCTGTGAGAACTCTCTGCACTTGTTAGAAAGATTGTGACATGCTGTTTTGAAGATCGAAGGGAAACAGATCATGATTTTGATTCTTTGAGATTAATTGTGCAGCTCTACACAACATACAATCTAAAGACATCTTCCAAGCATATCATTTAAAAGTATTGGTGTTTTTCCCATGTAACCCAAAAGTGCCAATAAAAGGAGGACCCTCTACCTACTGTATGGCTTTTTTTAACTTTTTTTTAGGGCTGTTACTGATTAAAACTTTTGTGTTCGATTAATCGTTTTTTATTTATCGATTCATCGACTAATTTTGATTAATTATAACGCACATACAGATCCAACTAGCTTTAGCTGATCTCCTTGCAGGCTGATTCCCAGTGCAGCTCCCAACCACTGGAAAAATGGATAGCAGGATACAAAAAACACACAAAGGCAGCGCTCAATGGGAATAGCATTAAAACTTTTATAGTCTTCAAGTAGGTAACAAAATAAATATTGCACTGGAGATAAAATCGATGTAGCTACATAAACTGTAAAAATGGTGCGAGTAATACCAAACGGTACCAAAAGCAGTCATAAAAACATGTAGCCAAGTATGATACTGGTATAAAAATGTGTACAACGATACCACTGCTGAATCCAGATGAGGAGAGGTTAACGTCAGTCCATCGGCATGTAGATGTCCCGTGAAGGGAACTATCACAACTCCCAGTGGATGGCTGTAGAATCCCAGGTTGATAGAGGGAAGTGTAACAGCCCTTGCATGTGGCAGACAGTAAGGTCCCACCGGCATGCAGATATAAAAAACACAGCAAAGGAGCCCTTCAGAGTGACATGGCAAGCCCCGCCCTTGTACCTGACATCACCGAATCTCCGACGGAACTCCCTGAAGACCTGGAAGCCGGCGGAGAGGTGAGTACCGATCAAAAGCATTTTGATCGATCAAAAAAATAAATAACGATTAATCAAGGGATTAATAGTTAATTTCCACAGCCCTACTTTTTTTATTTGTTATATATCCCATACTGGCAGTGCCCAGCTCCCGAGCCCTTTTCTTTACCCCCCATGCCTGTAGACTTCAATGGGGTCCAATTTTTTTTTAAAGCAGTGATAAACCCCAAACTAAAAGTGTAATATATTGCAGCTGTCATGATCTGTGTCATGGCATTGGTCACCTGCTGGTGGCACTGTTTCTCCCAGCAACAGGGGTGCAGTTCTGGTGTCCACCAGCAGGTGTCTCCCATGGGATGGACTCCTCTCTAATTAAGATAAACTGCTACAGGTATATAAGCCCGCCCTGCACTACAGTCCAGTGCTTCAGTATTTTGCCTGTCAGCCCTGTTCCTGTCTGTTCAGATACCTGTTGCCAGTTCGGTTCCTGATTTGCTCCCATTGACCCCGGGTTGAACCTTTGGACTTCGCTGCTCTCTCCTATCCTGGACCCCGGCTTGAACCTTGGACTTGCTTGTCTCTCATTCCTGCATTACCTGCTATATACGCTCGGATTTCATGTATATATTCGTTCACTAGTTTTGGTGGCTTGACGGTTGCTGCTTGTTTTGTGGGTTTTCTGTTTTGCACGTGTGCCTTAATCTTAATAAATACATATTGTTCACTTACCTCTGTGCCTATTTTCCTTAGTGCAGCCCACTGACCTGTTAACTAATATTGGATGCCTGTGTAGACATCCCCTGACAGCAGCCTACCAATCATCAGATGTGGTGGCTGCATTTGTTTTTTTCTTTTTTTTAGGCTTTTCACCTCTGTTTTCACCTGGTGATCTGAGCAATACCACAAATGGCGCCACCCTTTGGGCTGCTTTTGCTGATCCTCGTGTTCATAAAAGTTTGGTGAGAGACGATTCGCGCTTTTCAGTCTTACAGCGTGATGAATGTGCTATCTCTATTCCGAAAATGCTAGTTTTACCAGGACAAGCGCTCCCATCTCATACTTGATTCTGAGCATGCGCATTTTTTTCCCCTCGGAAAAGCGTACACACGACCGTTTTTCATGACGAGAAAAAGACTAACGGGAAACTGGACGAGAAAAAAGAGAGCTGGTTTCAATTTTTTTGCGGGCAGTTTTTGCTAGGGAGCATACACACGCGACCGGTTTTCTCGACCAATATAAAAAATAGGAGTTTTCTCGTCGTGAAAACCGGTCGTGTGTACAAGGCATAAGCTGAAAAATATTAAATGTTTGCTTTTGGGTTAAATACAGATTTATGTTCAGAATATTAAAACCTCACACAAGGTTTGAAAAACTCCAGCAAACTGAGGCCAGACACATTTTCTTATCCCTAAACAAGGAAGGACCCTTCACCGGTATTATGTTAATGCAAGCTGCAGATTTAACAAGATTGGAAATTACTTACATTAACATGGTAAAGCTTATAGAGATTTAATGATTGGGTTTACATTTACTTAACCTCCCTGGCGGTATGATTATTTCAGATTTTAGGTGCTGAAACCATTATTTTCATAGAAATTTGGCGTTTTATATTGTAGGCCTGTAATTCTTAGGAATAACTCACTTAAACCTGTCCAAACCAGAGTCTAGTAGACATCCCGAGTGTAACAGAATGGCCCGTGACACCCAGAGACGTTGGAAGGATGAGAGATACTCTTGTGCCAGCAGCACCAAAAACTCTTGGGTCGAAATCCACCCTGTGCCCTTTTGGGTATAGGGTGGCTAATAGTGAATCATAATTCATATTACATGAGATGGGACATTAATAATACTTCATATTGCAGGACTGAGATATCACAAGGAGTCATGATGACATGACCAGGTCAGCCAGTGAGTCATACCTTTTGTATAATAGGCTATTGAAATATCCTAAGGTGTTGGCTATTCAATGTAAAGACACCCACTCTCACTGCCATTGTGTGACAAAGCTGTATAGAGAACTTATTCAACTAGATGTCTTTGTTACTATTCAAGGTTAATTGAACCCTATTGATAATACGGTGCCGTCATGTCTAGCTACCAATTAAAGAATTATCCTCAGTGAGTGAATAGGGGGGTGGAGATTACATTGTCCTGTGATTAACTGCATTATGTTGTACTGGATATAAGCAAGCTAAGAACCAATAAAGTCGTTCATACATTTTTTGGAAACTGAGAGAACGGAGCGCAGTCTCGTTTATTCTGGGAAATGGAATGGATCATGTCTGCCTGGTTGTTGGTGTGTCGGATAAGCTTGTCGTGGATGGATGGAAGGTTGTAAGCGGTGGTAACCGTTACACCGAGTATAATAAAGTTTTTGAAACACAAAATCATAAATTATAATACAATAAAAAATATAAATAATTATACCAAATTATATAATAATAATACAAATTATTACTTTTAATTTTTTGATGACGTATTTCCCCACAAATCGCTAACGCTCAATTCTGCAAGTGATTCTAATTTATTATCGCTATTTTCTAGCTGCTCTAAAACCACTTTTGACATAAAGGGACACTTTTGGTTGCTATGGACAATCTCCAGTTTCCAGGCAGAAAGAACAGTTTTTGTTTTATAAAAGTCCATGCAGGACACTGGGGACAAGGGGTGTGTGTATTTTTTAAATACAGTACTGTAATCTATAAGATTACTGTATACTGTATGTATTGTGTGTATTTACTTTTTTAAATTTGGCGCCAATCTCTGCCCCCGTGCGTCGTAACGCCGCAGAGAACGGTGATCGGCGGCACACGGGCACTATGAATCGATTGAGGAGACACAGCTCGAGCACACAGCGCAGTGGCATCGCAGGATCCAGGGACAAGGGGCCAGATCCACAAAGAATTACGCCGGCGTATCTACAGATACGCCGACATAATTCCAATTTCCCACCGGCGTATCTTTGTTTTGTATCCAAAAAACAAGATACGCTGGAATTACGCTAAGATACGACTGGTGTAACGTTATTACACCGTCGTCTCTTAGGTGCATATTTACGCTGGACGCTAGGGGCGCTTCCGTCTTTTTCCAGTGTAAAATATGCAAATGAGCGAGATACGCAAATCCACGAACGTACGAGCGGCCGGCGCATTCCCTTTACGTCGTTTGCGTAAGCGTATCTCCGGCGTAAAGCTACCCCTGCTATATGGAGGCGCAGCCAATGTTGAGTATGGACGTCGGGACAGCGTCGTATTGGACGTCGTTTACGTTGTTTGCGTATGCAGATCCAGAATGGGCCTGGCGTAAGTTACGTTCACGTCATTTTCATTGACTATTTGCGACGTGTTTCACGCATTCGCACTGGGATACGTCCCCGGCCGGCGCATGCGCAGTTCAAAACATACGTCGTTTGCGTCGGGTCATTGGTAATTTTAATAAAACGCGCCCACCAACAACCCATTTGAATTACACCCGCGAACGCCGGCCCATTTACTCTACGCCACCGTAAGTAACAGCGCTATTTCTTTGAGGATACGTAATACGCCGCTGTAACTTACAGCGGCGTAGAGTAAATGGGTTAGGTTTACAAAGGGCAGCAGCTTTGTGGATCTGGCCCAAGGTAAGTAAGTTTGCCTGTGGCTGCTGCAAGGCGATCCCGAGTCTGGCTCGGGGGTTACCGCTTTTGGTCCTGAAATCCCACCCCAAGCCAGACTCGGGAATACCACCAGGGGAGTTAACAGACAATGCTTACAACAGCGCAGGACAGACAGGTACACAAGGGGCAGCATACAGCAGACATTGCACCAGTTTTTAATCTATAAAAATTTGGTTAATATTAAAAAATATTAAAGAATACATTTGTCAAGGGGAAAAAAATAATAATAATATAGCGTATACAATTGTGACACTGTAATTTTCTGAAAAATGCAATATGGCTGCCTGGAGTTGTTCTGAATGTATACAGTATGTCCTCCAGAAACATCATTTCCTGCGTCTTTGTGATTGTAGACATGTGCAGAATGGAAGCATTTGTTTAGTTTAGCTTCAGATAGATTCGTTATGTCACTAATTTTGATCGTCATGGAATTCGTATAGTTTGATTTCGGATTTGGTTCAGTTTCATTATTTTTTCAATAAATTGCAAACGAATTCCAGCTTTTCAGAACGATTAGAATTCGGATTGGTTGAAAAACGATCGATAATTTAGAATTTTGTGTGACGAAATAGATGGTAGTTGGAGTGGTAGATGGTAGTTGGTAGATGGTAAATGGTAGTGTGGAGTGTCATGCTTGCCCCCTCCTTTGGACTACGGGAGAGTCAGGACACTCTCTACGTTGCAGATAGAGAAAGGAGCTGTGTGTTAGTGGGCGTCCTGACTCTCCTGTAGTCCAAGGGAGGGGGCGAGCATGACACTCCACACCAGGGAGAAAGCCTCACATTACTGTGTGGAGTTACAGACAGAAGAACAGGAAGTGAGGATTTCTCAGAAGAAATAAGGACATTTAAAAGCAAAATGGAAGGATGAGGTAAGTGAAGGAGGACTGCAATAGAGTAAAGGAAGCTATTTAGAAAAAAAAAATTGTACCTTTACAAACCCTTTAAGCAGCAAGCCAGGCTGCCGGCCACCCAGGTCTTTAACAACCATGAGTCATCGTCTGTCAGTGGGCTTCCCCACTGATAGATGAATGTAAAGATATACAGTAGAATGCCAGAAATTGCCCAGCAATAGAAAAATGTTTAAATTAAAAAATAAAAATGGCATGGGGTCCCCCCAAAATCGTTATCGGACCCTTATCTAAACATGCAGCCTGGTAGGGCAGGAAAGTGGGGAGGGCGAGCGAGCGCCCCCTTCCTTCTGAACCATACCAGGCCACATGCCCTCAACAAGGCGGGTGGGTGCTTTGGGGAAGGGGGGTTCTGTGCCCTCCACCCCAAAGCACCTTGACCCCATGTTGATGAGAGCAATGGCCTCTTCCCGACAACCCTGGGCTGTGATTGTCGAGGTCTGTTGGCAGGGGGCTTATCAGAATCTGGAAGCCTTTATTAAAAAAGAAAAAAAATAGTGTTCCTCGATGTCCATTACGACGCCCACAGAATTGAAAAATTGCGAAAAACGCTTTGCTTTCTAAGAGGCTACCCGCCATATCCTCCCATCGGATTTGACAGTTGTTATATAGTCAAGGGGCGGGGCCACCTGGTTATGTCACACGGTGGTACCGTTCACTTCTGGCATCATGTGATGTCAGAAGGGGGTGGTGTCACCGGGTGATGTAACTGGGTGTCCCCGCCCCTTGCCTATATAACAACTGTCAAAGTGAAGAGAGAGCATACAGTGAGTAGCATCTTAAGAAGTGAAGCATTTTTTGTCATTTTTGTATGGCCCCCGCCTGCCCCAAAGCACCCACCTCCCCATGTTGAGGGCATGAGTCCTGGTATGGTTAAGAATTTATGTCTTTTTTTTTTTCCCCACAAATAGAGCTTTATTTTTGTGGTATTTGATCACCTCTGCGGTTTTAAAAAAAAATGCGCTATAATTTTTTTTTTTTTTTCTGCTATAAAACATTTCCAATACAACTAATGAGTATTTTTATGGACTTGTTATTATTTTTTTTTTTTTTTTACTAGTAATGGCGGCAATTCAGCAGTTTCATAAAGGAGGGCCGCCCTGCCGCAGTATATATGCGTGGGCGGTCCTTGAGTGGTTATTGAGGTTTTTCTTTAACCACTTCAGCCCTAGAAGATTTGGCTGCTCAATGACCAGAGCATTTTTTGCGATTCGGCACTGCGCCGCTTTAACTGACAATTGTGCGGTCGTGCGATATTGTACCCAAACAAAATTTACGTTATTTTTTTCCCACAAATTGAAATTCTTTTGGCGGCATTTGATCATCTTTGTGATTTTTATTTTTTGCACTATAAAAAAAAGAGCGACAATTTTGGGAAAAAAAATTGTACTTTTTTTCTATAATAAATAGCCCCAATTTTTTTTAAAGCAAATTTTAGGCCGATATCTATTCTTCTACATATTGTTGGTAATAAAAATCACATAAATCGTATATTGAGTGGTTTGCGCAAAAGTTAAAGTCTTTTGCTAATAAGTGTCCCTCGTTCCCATCTCAAAAAGTTGGGAGGTATGTTTTTGTAGAGCCTTTTTCTTTATATCAAACAGCACTTTCTGGTATCCAGACAGAGTTTTCTTAACACTCTCTGAGGATATTCAGAAATTCTTTCAGGTGCCCTTAAAGCGGAGCTCCACCCAAAAATGGATCTTCCGCTTTTGGAACCCTCCCCCCCCTCCGGTGTCACATTTGGCACCTTTTAGGGGGGGGGAAGATACCTGTCTAAGACAGGTATTTGCACCCACTTCCAGGAATACGGCTGACGTCATCACGGGTGCGCTGGACAGGTAAGTGTCCATGTTTTAAAAGTCAGCAGCTGCAGTATTTGTAGCTGCTGGCTTTTAACCACTTATGGACCGCCGCATGTACATTTACGTCGGCAGAATGGCACGTACAGGCACATTGGCGTACCTGTACGTCCCTGCCTAGACGTGGGTCGGGGGTCCGATCGGGCCCCCCCCCCTGGTACATGCGGCGGTTCCCGTGGCTGTGCGAGCGATTTGGGATAAGGGGGCGGCTGTTGGTTTTTGTCCACCCCCTCCTGATCGCTCCCAGTCAATGCGCGTCCTCCGCGCCCTGTCACTTCCTCTGACTGTGTAAACACTGGCGGAGGAAGTGATGTGAGCTCTCCTCTCGGCGGTATTTTCAATCCACCGAGAGGAGAGAAGACATCACACAGTAAGTCGCACCAACACTACACTGACACCACACACATAGGCACATTAACCCCTTCCTATCACCCCCCCAGCCCCCTGTCACACTGTCACTAATAGCAGTGATCATATATTTACTGATCACTGCGTCAGTGTGACAGTTAGTGTGAAAGGCAGTTAGTGTTAGGTCCAGGTTAGCCCCCTACCCCCCTAATAAAGATTTAACCCCTTGATCACCGCCCTAGTTAACCCTTTCACCCCCTTATTGCCAGTGTCACTAAGCGATCATTTTTCTGATCGCTGTATTAGTGTCGCTGTTCCCGCCAGGTAGCTAATTTTTTTTTTTATTGCAATTTTTTTTTACTAAAGACATGTGGCTGAATACATTTTGGCCTAAATGTTTGACTAAAATTTAGTTTATTCGATTGTTCTTATAACAAAAAGTAAAACATTTTTAGTTTTTATGTCCACCATTGCCCCCCACTCGTCATCACCATCACGCCACCTCCACATTAGTAATAGCCAGTAACATTGCCCCCGCATTAGTAATAGCCAGTAACATTGCCCCTGCATTAGTAATAGCAGCCAGTAACACTGCCCCCACATTAGAAATAGCCAGTAACATTGCCCCCGCATTAGTAATAGCCAGTAACATTGCCCCCACATTAGTAATAGCCAGTAACATTGCCCCCGCATTAGTAATAGCCAGTAACATTGCCCCCGCATTAGTAATAGCCAGTAACATTGCCCCCGCATTAGTAATAGCCAGTAACATTGCCCCCACATTAGAAATAGCCAGTAACATTGCCCCCGCATTAGTAATAGCCAGTAACATTGCCCCCACATTAGAAATAGCCAGTAACATTGCCCCCGCATTAGTAATAGCCAGTAACATTGCCCCCGCATTAGTAATAGCCAGTAACATTGCCCCACATTAGTAATAGCCAGTAACATTGCCCCCACATAGTAATAATAGCCAGTAACATTGCCCCCACATTAGTAATAGCCAGTAACATTGCCCCCACATAGTAATAATAGCCAGTAACCCTGCCCCCTAATAGCCAGTCCAACAAACCCCCAACTCACTGTTGCAGATGCATTGCAGATTCTTGCGGCGCGCGCTCTGGTCGGAATAGAAGATCCACGAGCAGAGGGGTGATGACGTCAGCGCGCACCGCCGCCGGGTGTACTAAGATGGCCGACCGCTCCGGAGCTAGGCCAAAGCCTAAGGCCACGGCATTCTGATAGGTCAGGCAAAAAATGCGTATTTGTCATATCAGATGCACCAACTCCCCCCCCCCCCTCAGTTTTGTGGAAGAAAAAGTGCATCTTATACGGCGAAAAATACGGTATACAGTATATATACAGTGTGTATGTGTGTGTGTATATATATATATATATATATATATATATATATGTATACTATATTGTCAAAAGTATTGGAACGCCCGCCTTTACATGCACATGAACTTTAATGGCATCCCAGTCTTAGTCCGTAGGGTTCAACATTCAGTTGGCCCACCCTTTGCAGCTATAACAGCTTCAACTCTTCTGGAAAGGCCGTCCACAACGTTTAGGAGTGTGTTGTCTATGGGAATGTTTGACCATTCTTCCAGAAGTGCATTTGTGAGGTCAGGCACTGCTGTTGGATAAGAAGACCTGGCTTGCAGTCTCTGCTCTAATACATCCCAAAGGTGTTCTATCAGGTTAAGGTCAGGACTCTGTGCAGAACAGTCAAGAGTCCTCCACGCCAAAGTTGCTCATCAATGTCTGCTTAGTGCACTGGTGCGCAGTCATGTTAGAACAGGAAGGGCCGTCCCTAAACTGTTCTCATAAAATTGGGAGCATGAAATTGTCCAAAATGTATTGGTATGCTGATGCCTAGAAGATAATGCAGGTTTAGGAGATATTTCCTTTACCTGGCTAGCTGCCATAACCCCAGAATTTTCGGGAACGAGGTGCCCACCCTCCTCCTGACGTGCTCTGGTCGTCTCCGCCAATAGAGTCCTCTCCCATGGATGCCTGGCTGCCAACTGAGTTAAAGATGACCCCCGCTCGGCTCAATGGCATGGGAGGGCAAGCAATGCCAAACGTCACCTCCGCCCATAGCTCTTTTATTGCATTTTAGTGCAAAAATGAGATGTGAGGTCTTTTTGACCCCAAATCTCATAGGAGGCCCTGTCATGCTTTTTTTCTATTATAAGGGATGTTTACATTCCTTGTAATAGGGATAAAAGTGACCTAAATCTTTTTTCCTGGTGCCTCCATGGCAGCATACCTGTGACAAGCTCCGCCTTGGCTCCTCCCCCAGGACTAGTGAATATTATAAAAGAGTTGGCTAGCACTGCCCCCACATTCTCCTTTTTTTCCTTATACCTCAAGGCAGTGAATGCTGGTCGAACGTCCTACCTTCTGCAGTCGGCAGCGTCCATCCGGGTTCAAGCTTCTCCCGAATGCGGTCCCTTCTCTTGGGCAGCTAAACGCGCTAATAAGGTTGGGAGTCCCTTCTGTAGGGTCTTTTGGGACAGGCAGTTTGTCTCTTAAGCTAAGAGCTCTATCTGCAGTACATCTTAGAGGCGTCTGGCTCCCACGGTAACAGAAGCAGCAGCTAGTACTTTTTTTTTTTCTCTTTTCCTTCCCTTTTCTTTTTCTCTCTCCCCCTCTCTCTCTTCCTCTTTTTCACTCTTCTCTCCCCTTTCTTAGGTGTTTCTCAAACTTTCTTGCTTCTCATGTGCGCCCCTTCATTTCCCCCTCGTCCGCCCCCCCCTCCTCCCGCCGTGTTCATTTGTTTTTTTCCCCGTGTTCCACCGCCCCCCTGTCCTCCTCTCCCCCTTAGGGATCGCGTGCGCCCACCCCCACTCATTAAGTGCACTAGCGGCGTCCTTCGCCGCGCTCTGCACTGACGGTTGGGACTTCCGGGTCCTAGAGCCGCCGGTTCGCGCATGCGTGGTGTGCGCGGAAGCCGCAGCGGCCATCTTGGAGAAGGGAAAAGTGGCGAATTTTTGCAATTTTTTCCAAAATTCATGGCGGAGGCGTCCCTTTTCACCTGGTCCTCCCCTTTATCTCCCTGACTGCCCCAGTAGAATACCTGAGGCTGTCCGGGGAGATTCAGTTAGAGAGAGCTCCAGGGCAGAAAATCCCCCCCCCTTTCTCAGGTAAATGACGTATATGTTTTTTTTAGGCGGAAATGTAGGGGTGGTTTAAAAAAAAAAAAAAAAAAAACGGCGAAACAGTATACATGGTTCTTTTGTTCAGTTAGCCGAGTTCAAACATGACCCTTAACCCTTTCCTGCTCTTTTCTTAGCTGCTTTCTCTGCTAGTCCACCTAATATGAGCCATTCGCCGCCCATACAAGATCCTACTCTACATTTAAGGTAAGGACCTACGTCCAGGTAAGTTTACGCATGTTTTAAAAAAAAAGAGTGCACTGAGGCTCGTACTTTTATGTGTTACAGCCCTGTACGCCAGAAGACGTCTAAGAAGACCTCAAGGCGACATGAAGACTCTGACTCAAGCCCCAGCAGAGATAGGTCTGCCAGGCGAGGGGAACAGAGGAGTGGCAGGAAGTCATCAGCCAAAAAACACCATCTCTCACGCTCCCCGAGACCCAGATCTCCAAAGTGTCAGGCCTGTGGAGCCACCCCTCTCCCACATAAACGGATCTGTCAAGCTTGCCTGAGGGACTATGCGGCGGACAGAGAATCCGAGGGCTTGCAAGTGGCGGACCTGCTTAAGAAGGCAATAAAAGATTCCTTTGCAGAATTGGTGGCCACAATGCCAACACAGCAACCGGTAGCTCCTCCTCAGGGCCATCCGGCTGAGGCCATTTCCGGCCCTTCCACGGGTGGAATACCTCGTATGACACCTGCTTCATCCTCTAAGCATCAGGAGGAGAATAACGCCTCAGGGGACTCCTCTGATGACTCGGATGCTTCTGGCTTTGTCTTCGCCATGGTCCAGCCCTATGTACAGGCAGTAAAACAGGCGATTGGCTGGGAGGAGGCTGAGACAGAGGTCAAGAAGTCTAAGGCGTACTTCCCCTTTCTTAAGCGCCAAATTTCCGTTTTCCCTCTCATGGACGAGATTAAAGGCGTGATTGAGGAGGAGTGGAAAAAGACTGAAAAAAGGTTTTCCCTTAATCGCATGGCAAAGCTATACCCTCTTTCGGAAGCCGACACGGCAATGCTTGAAGCCCCTCCAGTGGTGGACGCAGCGGTGGTAAGATTAGCAAAAAACGTTACGCTGCCCATGGAGGACTCGACTTCATTTAAAGATCCTCTCGACAGAAGAATGGATCTGGACCTCAAGAAAGCTTACCAGATGGCGGGCAATGCTTGTAAGCCTGCGATAGCCCTAACATCAGTGTCCAACGCGCTACGGGCCTGGACGGATAATATAGAGTCGGCGATCCAACAGGATATCCCTAAGGAGGACATTATAAAGGCCTTATACGAGCTTAAACTCTCAGCAGACTTTATTGGGGAAGCTGCTATTGATTCAATCCGATGCTCCGCAAGAGCAATGCTCCACACAGTAATGGCCAAACGGGCCTTGTGGCTGAAACCATGGTCAGCAGATATTGCATCGAAACAAAATTGGTGCAAAATACCATTTGATGGAAAAGCCCTATTTGGGGAGAAATTAAATGAAGCCATCTCTCGCGTCACTGGTGGAAAGTCGGGCCTGTTGCCCCAGGACAGGCGACCCAGGCACTCCAAGGCATTCGCACCAAGATTCCAGTATTCTAAAGGCAAGGACTACAGACAGTCCAGGCAGGGAAAAGGCTTCAGACAGAATTGGAAAGGCACGCAGTCCACCTTCCTCAAGAACCGTAGACAGGGAACCATGCCTACTCCACAAGATCCCGCTAAGTCCTTTTGATGCCAAACCATTCCAAGCGATTCCTGTGGGAGCCAGACTCCAACGTTTCTCGAAAATATGGGAGGGAAAGTGCAGGGATCCTTGGGTAGTTTCCACGGTCAAGTATGGGCACTTTTGGACATTTCTAGACAAACCCCCCAAAGAGTTCTTCTCTCCAACGAGGGTGTCAAGGTCCCCTCAAAAAGCAGAAGCACTTCAGCAGTTCCTTCTCTCCTTGCAGGAAGAGCAGGCAGTAATCCCAGTACCTCCATCAGAAAGATTTACAGGTTTTTATTCCACCCTGTTTTTAGTCCCCAAAAGAAACGGAGGTTGGAGACCCGTCATAGACCTAAAGAGACTAAATCGCTACATTCTTCTAGAGCGATTCAAGATGGAATCACTACAAACCATCGTCCGTGTAATCCATCCGGGGGATTGGATGATATCAATAGACTTACGGGATGCTTACCTGCATATACCCATACTCCCTTCCTTCCAGAAGTATCTGAGGTTTGCAGTAGCCCAGGTACATCTACAATTCCGGAGTCTCCCGTTTGGCCTATGCACCTCTCCAAGAGTCTTCACAAAGACCTTAATTGCCATCGTAGCCCCTCTAAGGGAGCAGGGGCTTCGAGTTTACCATTATTTGGACGATCTTCTTCTCCTGGCGAAGGATCCAGCCCAATTAGTGGAACACAGGGAAGTTCTTCTGACAACACTAACAGAATTTGGATGGAAGATAAACCGGGAGAAGAGTCACCTTTCTCCAACCCAGGAAATGGTTTATCTGGGGGCTCTGTTCAACACAGAGAAGGTGGCATCTATTATTCGGCAGATGAAGAATGTGAGTGTGAGACCCCATCTGACCGCCTCGAACTGTCTGAGCCTGATAGGTCGGATGTCGTCATGCATTCCTATGGTCCCTTGGGCCCATTGGCATCTGAGATATTTTCAACTGGAATTCTTGAGGCAGTGGAACAAACGATATCTTTCTCAGCCCATACTCCTGACGACCCTGATGCTCAGGAGTCTTCATTGGTGGATGAAGAAACACGCGCTGATGAAGTCACGCCCGTTAGGGCATGTCAACTGGATCATAGTTACCACCGATGCCAGTTTAGCAGGCTGGGGAGCACACTGCAACCAGATCTCAGTGCAGGGGAGATGGTCCTTTCAGGCGACTGGCCTGGTATCAAATATTCTGGAAATCCGGGCAGCTTATCGTGCATTGCTAGCCCTGGAATTCGAGGTCACGGGGAGACCAGTTCTTCTACGGATGGACAACAGAGCCGCTGTATCCTATATACACCGGCAGGGAGGCACGCACAGCAGGTCCCTGCTGAGGGAGGTGGAACCCATAATCCTCTGGGCGGAGAGAAATCTGAAAGACCTGAGGGCAGTCTACCTACCCGGTCATCTGAACTCAAGAGCCGACCTCCTGTCTCGCAGGTTCATAGATGCCAACGCATGGTCTCTGTACCCAAGAATCTTCAACTGGATAGTAAACCAGTGGGGGCCCCCCGAGCTGGACCTATTTGCGACAGCAGGCAATGCCAAGCTACCAAGATTCATCTCGAGGCTCCCACATCCCCAGGCGGAAGCAGTGGACGCTCTCTTAGCCCCCTGGGCATGCAATCTGGCCTATGCTTTCCCTCCACGGCCTCTCATTCCAAAGCTCCTGGCGAGGATAATGGCGGAATCCACAACAGTAATAGCGGTTCTACCATACTGGCCGAGACGTCCTTGGTTTCCTACGGCAATGTACCTGAGTACTCAGCCTCCGGTCAAAGTCCCGTTGATACCCTTCCTCCTGTCTCAGGGGCATCACACCCATCCAGATCCAGGCAGGCTGAACCTTCACATCTGGCAGCTGAAAGGCAAAGGTTTGAATCCCTAGGATGTTCCAACGAGGTTATCGCAACCCTCCTCAGGGCCAGAAAGCCTTCAACAAACAGTATATACGACAGGGTGTGGAACAGGTTCAGGGCCTTCATGATGGGCAGAAGCAGTAATCCGGATTCCCCATTATCCTCTCAAATTCTTGAGTTTTTGCAGGCAGGCCTGGACATGGGCCTTGCTCTAAGTACGTTAAAAGTACAGATAGCAGCAATTTCAACAGCAACCAGTAGAAGGTGGGCGGAGGATCCGTTAATAATCCAATTTCTCAAAGCCGTCAGAAAGATCCGACCACCAACTAAGCAGTCTTTTCCCACCTGGGACCTTGCTATCATCCTAGAGTCGTTAGCCAGCCCACCTTTCGCCCCTTTGGACTCGGCATCACTTTGGAATCTAACCTTGAAGCTTACCTTCCTGATAGCCATAACCTCCGGCAGACGGGTTTCGGAGCTCCAAGCTCTTGGGGCAGATGATAATCATATCATATTCTACCCTGACAGTGTAGAACTCAGAACAGTGCGGGGATTTATCCCCAAGGTCGCATCATCCTTGACCATGTCGGAACCCTGGGCACTCCCAACGTTTCTGGAACAGGACTCCGACTCTCTTCACGAACTGGACATTGCCTCCACTCTGAGATGTTATCTTCAGGCCACAGCATCCTTCAGAGACTCTACTAGGTTGCTCATAATCCCCTGGGGAAAGAACAAAGGCAAGGAGGCGTCATCAAGAACAATTGCCTCGTGGATCGTGAAGCTCATCCACAAGGTGTACAGGGCTAGGGGTCTGGACCCCCCTTTGATGGTCAAGGCACGCTCCACGAGGGCGGTATCTGCCTCTTGGGCGGCAAGGGCAAATGTTTAAATCGAAACCATTTGTAGGGCAGCGACCTGGTCGTCCCAACATACATTTATGAAGCACTACCGGGTAGACCCAGGAGCTCTCTCGTCGGTAGAGTTCGGCAGACGGACAATCAAGTCAGCGGTTGCCTCCTCTAATGATCAATAATAATTCCTTTGAAATAAACCTCTAAGCATCATCCCACCCGTCTCAGCTAGTTATTTGTCACAGGTATGCTGCCATGGAGGCACCAGGAAAACGGAAAATTGTATCATACTTACCAGTAATTTTCCTTTCCTGGTGCCTATCCATGGCAGCATACAATCCCACCCTCGGTATTCTATATTACGGAGAATGTGGGGGCAGTGCTAGCCAACTCTTTTATAACATTCACTAGTCCTGGGGGAGGAGCCAAGGCGGGGGTTGTCACAGGTATGCTGCCATGGATAGGCACCAGGAAAGGAAAATTACTGGTAAGTATGATACAATTTTCCGTTTTTTTTTTTTTTTAAAGAACAGTGTCAAATAATTTTTTATACGCAAAATAAATAAGAATTATTTTTTTTTGAAAGCGCCCGTCCTAACGAGCTTGTGCGCAGAAGCGAACACATACGTGAGCAGCGCCCGCATCTGAAAAAAATGGTGTTCAAACCACAAATGTGAGGTATCACCACGATTGTTAGGCCCCATACACACGAGCAGACAGATTTGTTCAAATCGGTCGGACAGACCGATTTGAACAAATCTGTCTGCTAGGGACGTATTGGTTTGATTGTGAACACACGATCAAACCAAAATCCCCGTCGGCAGACGACACGCTGACGTGGTGGTGACGTTGACGCCGCCACGTCACCGCACCAGAAAGTAAAACACTTCCGCGCATGCGTCGAAACCATTCGACACGTGTGCGAGAAGACATGTCTGCTGGTTAGTGTACTAACCAGCAGACATATCAGGCGGACGGGTTCCCAGCCGACAGATTTCAAAGCATGCTTTGAAATCTGTCGGGTGGCCAAATCCGTTGGCTCGCCCGTACACACGATCGAATCTGTCTGCTGGGACGATCTGGCAGACCGGTTCCAGCAGACAGATTTGATCGTGTGTACGCAGCCTTAGAGCGAGAGCAATAATTCTAGCCCTAGACCTCCTCTGCAACTGAAAACTGGTAACCTGTAGACATTTTTAAACATCACCTATGGAGATATTTAAGAGTAAAAGTTTGTGTGCGATTTTGAAGCATGGAATTTTGGGTATCAATTTACTCTGCGTAACATCTATATATCTTTCTTAATATAAAAGAAAATTGGGATAACTTATTTAATTCAAAAATATTTTTTTTCCAAAAAAAAGTGAGCTTGAAAGACTGCTGCGCAAATATGATGTGACAGAAAGCATTGCCACGACCTCCATTTTATTCTCTAGTGTGTTAGAAAAAAATATATAATATTTGGGGGTTCTAAGTAATTTTCTAGCAAAACAAATGATTTTAACCGCTTGCTGACCGCCGCACGCGGCAGAATGGCACGGCTGCGCATATTGGCATACAAGTCTCCTTTAATATGCACAGCCGCGGGTTGCGTCCGGCTGATCCTGATCGCCGCCAGTATCCCGCGATCGGGTCACAGAGCTCAAGAACGGGAGAGGTAAGTGTAAACAAACCTCGTACTTGAATAGGGTGGCCCTAACTAAATTTGATAAGGTTTGGGGGGGTGGTTGGCTTCCATGCATACAGCGTCTGATTGAGTGAGTGCTGGCGGAGTCTTTTTGTTAAAATTCTGAAGGTCTAAAAACTCTCCAAATTAATAAACTATTTCTCTGTTGGGGAGCGGGGGGTGGTCCTGGGAAGGTAATTTCTAAATACGATATCCAGTGGAGGGGTATGGGGAGCGGTGGGATTGTACACTTACATACTTACATTAGGTTTGACTGCCTCCGCACGGAGATTGGCATGTTTCCGTACCTGTCTGGGCAAGCATTGGGGGGGATGTATCACAGGTTTTTTCTTTATGTATATGCCGGCACCCTTTTGGCCGGTTGCTGTCCACGTTGGGTGGCTAGATGTAACCTGTATTGTTTGAAATTAAATTAAAAAAATAAAAATTTACAAAAAAAAAAAAAAGGTGTAAACAAACCTCTCCCCGTGCTTCCTAGTCAGACTGTCACTGATCGTCTGTTCCCTGTCATAGGGAACGACGATCTGTGATGTTGCACGCCAAGCCACGCCCCCCCCCACAGTAAGAATAACTCCCTTAGGGCACACTTAACCCCCTTCAGCCCCCTACAGGTTAACCCTCCCACTGCTAGTGTCATTTTCACAGTAATCAGTGCATTTTTATAGCACTGATCGCTGTAAAAATGACAATGGTCCCAAAATATAGTAAAAAGTGTCCGATGTGTCTGCCATAATGTCGCAGTCATGATAAAAATCGATGATCGCCGCCATTACTAGTAAAAAAAAATAATAATAATAATAAAAATGCCATAAAACTATCTCCTATTTTGTAAACGCTATAACTTTTGCGCAAACCAATCAATAAATGCTTATTGTGATTTTTTTTACCAAAAATATGTAGAAGAATACGTATCGGCTCAAACTGAGAAAAATTTTTTTTTGGGGATATGTATTATAGCAAAAAGAAAAAAATATTGCATTATTTTCAAAATTGTCGCTCTATTTTTGTTTATAGCGCAAAAAAATAAAAACCATAGAGGTGATTAAATACCGCCAAAAGAAAGCTCTATTTGTGGGGAAAAAAGGACGTCAATTTTGTTTGGGAGCCACGTAAAGACATTTACTTTTCAGTGTGCTTTTAAAACCTGTGCCTCTACTCACCTGTCTGCTGACTTGCTCTGTGTGGACTGCCTATTTGATCGCCTTCCATCTGTGGCACCTGCTGATCATCTCCGCCTGACGCTGTGAGAGTGCGACGAGCGGGGGTGGAGCCTAGCGATCACCTGACCATCCAGGAAGTATTTACATGGCGGCGGCACCCTGCCTGGCCAGATAAGACATTTACTTTTCAGTGTGCTTTTAAAACCTGTGCCTCTACTCACCTGTCTGCTGACCTGCTCTGTTTTTAGTGCATTTTGGTTCAGTTTCTGATGATTTTAATAAAGATTTGACCAACACATTCAAGACTTATGCTGCGTACACACGGTCGTTTTTTGCGATGAAAAAAAAACGATGTTTTTTAAAACGTCATTTAAATTGATCGTGTGTGGGCAAAACGTCGTTTTTTGTCTTAAAAAAAACGACCAAAAAAAATTCCAACATGCTTGAATTTTTTGTGTCGTTTTTCAAAACGTCGTTTTTTGTTTCACAAAAAGTCACCGTGTGTAGCAAAAACGTCGTTCAAAACGACGTTTTTCAACCCGCGCATGCCCAGAAGCTAGTTATGAAGCGAGCTTCAATGGAAAAGAGTGGTGAACGTAACCTCGCTTTTTGTGAAAAAACGATGGTGTGTATGCAAAATTGTCTTTGAAAAGTGACGTTTCAAAAACGTCGTTTTTTACTTCACAGAAAACGTCGTTTTTTTTTCATCGCAAAAAAACGACCGTGTGTACGCGGCATTAGGGAAGTTTAGCCCCCCCCCCCCCTCTGGTAGAAAGACATTTAGAATTACTTATACTGCTCTCCTTCGGGCTGCGAGCTTTTAGTTAGTTAGTTCAATGGACCCCCTACTATATCCTGGCCCTAGGGGCCTTTTAACTTATACTTCCTCTTTCATGAAGGGACTGGATTCCCCGTCCCTTCATTTAACTGATTCTACCATTGCTATTTTAAAAAAGAACAATATTTGGCAGGCTCCAACTGTGCCCCATTCAGTGAGAGTAGGGCACATTCACTCCTTTGTTAAGCCCAGCCCTCAAAAAACACTTGTTTCTAGTGCTAGAGCCCCTATTCTGCCTACCTTCAGAGGGGGCCTACTTAACTGTAGATCTGCGGTGGCTAATGCCACCCAGATTCGGGATCTCATTACCGAGGATAACCTCGACCTCCTCCTCCTCACAGAGACCTGGCTCCAGGACCACCACGCACCTGTCCTGGATGAGCTCGTTCCCCCCAACTACGCTATTTTATGCTGTAACAGACCGGTGGGGAGGGGGGGAGGAGTGGGCATCATCTTTAAAAAGGAGCTGAGGATCTGTCCTGCCACCTGTCAGGACAGAGTCTTTGGCTCCTTTGAATCCCTTATAGTCAACTGGGAATTGGCTCCTAATAATACCATAGGCCTTGCAGTGATCTACAGCCCCCCCAATCACAGACCCACTCTGTTTATGGATATAGCGGAGCTAGCATCCCATCTGGCTATGTCCAGTAAACAGGCCTGTATATTGGGTGATATCAATCTATGGGGGGAAGATTCCACCAACCCCCTCACCCAAGACACAATTACAGGCCTGAGAGATTTGGGGTTTCACCAATTGGTTACCGGCCCCACCCATCGGGCCGGCCACACCCTGGATTGGGTTTTGAACCACGAAGCCCCTCTAGTCTGTGACCCTCCCATGGTTGTCCCTTGGTCGGACCACAGCTACATCCCATTCTCCGTTATAAGGCCTCAAAAAAAGAGGCCTCTTATCCCAGACAGATCGGGTCCCAGGATTTACTCCCGGAATCTCCGTAGAGTGTGTCCGGGGACTTTCGGGACCTTGGTGGGTGAGAGGTTACGGGCAACTGGTTTTGTTGGGTTGACCGACCCCAGCGCTAAATTAGCGCTGTTGGAGTTGGCTCTGGAAGGTTCACTTGATAGCGTGGCACCCCGGAAGTTAAGATCTAACCCCCGTCCCCTAGGAAAAAATCCACAGTGGTTTACTGAGGAGCTTCGGCTCCTCAAGCAGACCACTCGTGCCAGGGAGAAACGCTGGCGTAAGTCGACAACTGACTTGGACAAAAAGCTCTATCTTGAGGCTCTCAATGGTTACAAGAGAGCCATCAAGCAGGCCAAAAAATGCTACTTCACGAAAAGAATCCGGGAGGCCTCTAACAGCACGGCTGAGCTCTTCAAGATAACATCTGAACTCTCCCAGCCCCTGGCTACCAAACCAACTCCTATGGAGTCGCAGGATTGGTGCCAGGAGCTCGCCGACTTCTTTATCTCTAAGATTGAGAACATTAGAGATAATATCATCTCGCCCGCTATTGCCCAAGAGGCGTCCGGCTACTCCGGGTCGGCCCCGGGGCTCTCCTGCTTTCAGATGGTGACGGTCTCCCAGGTGGTTGAGGTGATAACTTCTTTGAAGCCGTCGTCCTCCCCCCTGGATGTCTGCCCGGCCACTCTGATCAAGGAGGCCGCTGAGTTCCTTTCCCCGTTTATACGGGATGTAGTCAATAGCTGTTTCCTGACGGGTGTGGTCCCGGAGAGCCTAAAGCAGGCAGTAGTTTCTGCTCTGCTGAAAAAGCCCTCCTTGGACCCCATTGTCTTGGGCAGCTATCGGCCTATTTCTAACCTACCGTTCCTGGCCAAGATCATGGAAAAACTGGTGGTGATCCAGTTGCAGAGTTATCTGGAGTCCTTTAACATTCTGGATGAACACCAGTCTGGATTCCGCCCTGGGCGTGGTACAGAGACAAGTCTTCTATGTGTTTATGACGATGTCCTCAATAGCCTGGACGATGGAGATTCGGTAGTTTTGGTTTTGCTGGATTTGTCGGCTGCTTTTGATACCATCAATCACACGATTTTACTACGACGTATGCAATCTGTTTTGGGCATGGATGGCGCAGCGTTGGCATGGGTGGCCTCATTTCTCCAGGGCAGAGTGCAAAAGATCAAACTTGGCCCTCATTATTCCACTAACTCAGCCCTGGTTTGTGGGGTGCCTCAGGGCTCGTCCTTGTCGCCCCTACTCTTTAACATCTATATGAAGCCACTAACTGATGTCATCCAGACCCATAAAGTCCAGTATCAAGTGTATGCAGACGACACCCAGATTTATCTGAGGTTGCCCAGGAACCAGACTCCCAGTCTCATACTAGCTTCCTGTCTGGAGGATGTCAACACATGGATGGCCTCCAATTTTTTAAAACTGAATGGAGACAAGACTGAGGGTATCATCTTCAGCGACTCGTCCTGTCCACCTAACCTCCCCCCATGGCCCGCCTCTTTTGGCGCCCCACCGGTGGTTGGTACCCAGGTGCGGGACTTGGGTTTCATCCTGGACTCCAGATTGACTCTGGAACCACAGATAAGCAGGGTTGTCAGCTCATGCCACTGGCAGCTCAAGCTACTTCGGGTGCTTTTTAAGTACCTGGAGCCACCAGATAAAAAGACCGTGGTCTGCGCCACGATCGGTAGTCGCCTAGACTACTGTAATTCTCTTTATCTAGGATTTCCAAGGAAATCCACCCGCAGGTTGCAGCTTGTTCAGAACGCAGCGGCAAGGTTACTCACGGGTGTCCCCTTGAGGGAACATATCACCCCTGCCCGGAAAGCCTTGCATTGGCTGCCCGTTGTTCAACGTTCTCTGTTCGGCTGCCTTATGTATAAGATCTTGAAAGGCACAGCCCCTGGCTACCTGCGGAGAAGGTTCCTCAAGAGAGCCCCGGGAAGAACTCTGCGATCTAGCAGGAAATGCCTCCTAAGCATACCGGTGCCTAAGAAGAATCGTCGGGGTGGCAGATCCTTCTCCCACCAGGGTGCCATGCTGTGGAACTCCCTCCCGGAGGACATCCAGGAGGCGGCATCACTGGTGGCCTTTCGCCGGAGTTTAAAAACCTGGCTATTCCATCAAGCCTACCCGGCTTAAGGCGTCAGTTGGCCTGAGTGTAACATCCGAGCGGGAACATCAGTCCAAGTCGTACCATCTTGTTGTCCACTTGTCCCTGGGTTCTCCCAGGGACGTCGCCAGCGTGTCGGGATCCTCCGGGGTAATTGACCACGCTATAGAAAGTGCACCTCAACTCAACTCAACTCAACGTCGCACGACCGCGCAATTGTCAGTTAAAGCGACGCAGTGCCGAATCGCAAAAAGGGGTCTGGTCCTTTAGCAACAAAATGGTCTGGGGTTTAAGTGGTTAACTTATAAACAACAAGTGTAAAAAAGATGCTCGGTGCTGGCTGAAGTGGTTAATGCAAGGAATGCATTAAAGGGTCACTAAAGGAATATTTTTTTTTTAGCTAAATTGCTTCCTTTACCCTAATGCAGTCCTGGTTTCATGTCCTCATTGTTAATTTTTGCTGTAATCCTTCTCTGTTATGCACACTTCCTGGTTGTCTGTTTCCTTATGAAAAAATTACTGGGAGCTTCTCTCTGTGGTCTCTAATAAAGGAGGTGTGATTACTGTGTGTCTAAAACCCCTCAGAACCAATCAGTTTCATTTTAAAAACAAACACTGCCCTGTATTGGCTCTGTGTCTCTGTCCTTCACAGAAGCATGAAACTAGATGAAAAACAAAACTGAAAGTGCAGGCACATTATATGATTGATTTTTATAATTATTTTAACATTTTTAAAAGGCATCAGTTAACTATTATGTCTCTATACCCTGTAAACAGTAATTTCAGCAAAAAAATAAAAATCCTTTACAACTCCTTTAACCGCTTGCCGACCAGCCGCCGCAGTTATACGGCGGCAGGTCGGCTCTCCTGGGCGAGAGCCCGTAGCTCTACGTCGGCACTTTCGGCGGCCACTAGGGGGCGCCCCCCCGCTCGCCCCCGAGTCCCGTGAGCGTGCCCGACGGGCACGATCGCTGCCGGGCACACGCGATTGCTCGTTACAGAGCGGGGAACGGGAGCTGTGTGTGTAAACACATAGCTCTCGTTCCTGTCAGCGGGGGAAACGCTGATCTTCTGTTCATACAATGTATGAACAGAAGATCAGTGATTTCCCCTAGTGAGGCCACCCCCCCCATACAGTTAGAACACACCCAGGAACACACTTAACCCCTTCCCCGCCCCCTAGTGTTAACCCCTTCACTGTCAATGGCATTTTTATAGTAATCCAATGCATTTTTATAGCATTGATCGCTAAAAAAATGCCAATGGTTCCAAAAATGTGTCAAAAGTGTCCGAAGTGTCCGCCATAAGGTCGCAGTACTGAAAAAAAAACGCTGATCGCCGCCATTACTAGTAAAAAAAAAAAAAAAAAAATGCCATAAAACTACCCCCTATTTTGTAAACGCTATAACTTTTGCGCAAACCAATCAATAAACGCTAATTGCGATTTTTTTTTTAACGAAAAATATGTAGAAGAATACGTATCGGCCTAAACTGAGGAAAAAAACGTTTTTTTATATATTTTTGGGGGATATTTATTACAGAAAAAATAAAAAAATATTGCATTGTTTTCAAGATAGTCGCTCTATTTTTGTTTATAGCGCAAAAAATAAAAACCGCAGAGATGATCAAATACCACCAAAAGAAAGCTCTATTTGTGGGAAAAAAAGGACGCCAATTTTGTTTGGGAGCCACGTCGCACGACCGCGCAATTGTCAGTTAAAGCGACGCGGTATTCTATATTACGGAGAATGTGGGGGCAGTGCTAGCCAACTCTTTTATAACATTCACTAGTCCTGGGGGAGGAGCCAAGGCGGGGGTTGTCACAGGTATGCTGCCATGGATAGGCACCAGGAAAGGAAAATTACTGGTAAGTATGATACAATTTTCCGTTTTTTTTTTTTTAAAGAACAGTGTCAAATAATTTTTTATACGCAAAATAAATAAGAATTATTTTTTTTTGAAAGCGCCCGTCCTAACGAGCTTGTGCGCAGAAGCGAACACATACGTGAGCAGCGCCCGCATCTGAAAAAAAAGGACGCCAATTTTGTTTGGGAGCCACGTCGCACGACCGCGCAATTGTCAGTTAAAGCGACGCAGTGCCGAATCGCAAAAAGTGCTCTGGTCGTTGGGCAGCAATATGGTCCGGGGGTTAAGTGGTTAAGGTAAAGATTATTTAGACTTTAGAAGTACTTTAAAACAAAATCTACCTTTCAAATCCAACACTTTTTTACTCCTCTCTGGAACCTTGTGACATTTTTACCATCCATACTGTTGCCATCACAGTTGCCCTGCGGTCTTCATATAAACTTGCCGGTATGGATGACATATTTGTATGTAGGCTTCTGCTCTTGCAGCACTAATTTGCTCCTCTCTATTAGAATCCAGGAAGCCAACCTTGCCTGACTGCTGAGATTCACCTCTCTCTCTCCAATTACTGCATCGTTCCAAGTACTTGCTTGTGTTTTTACTATCTGACTTCCAGCCGTATATATCATACCGTGCATTTACATAGTCGCCATCTGTCCTCGATTTACAGGGGCCGTCTAGGATTTTAAAGCTCTGTCCACAGAACTCTCCATCTCTTGTAATGATCTTGCTCGTCTGTTTAATAATCATGAAATACATCTTGACGTTCTTGTTCAATATGCTCATTCCAACAGTAAAGGGTCAGCCCAAGCAAAACCGGAGTATCAATATTTAATGGGTGCTGGGAGGCATAATGTTTGTAAGTCAGGTTCGTAACTTTCTCAGAGAACCCGGCCACGCTTTGTAGCCAAGAGGATGACACAACTATTCATTATTGATCCTGAAAGTTTCCTAAATTCTTGTTCCTCCGGCTCCAAAAATATGTTAGACCGGCAATAAGGTGTAATGCAAAAGATTAGACTCCCCGTGTAGATCTTATTGCTTGGCTTGATCTCTGGATTGTGAAGGATTGTTGGAATATAATATAGGGGAGAATAGAAAATATTAAAAAAAAGAATGTATTTCAGATAGCTAAAGTAACGGTATTTTATATTTTTGAATTTATATATAAAGTTCACAGAGCTCTGACACTGCACATTGATATTTGCTAGTGGGCCAATAGAAATGTATAGGGGCGAGAGGGAATGGGCAAGTTCCCACTCTACCTTGAACTAGGGATGAGCTTCGCGTTCGAAACGAACGTATGTTCGACTCGAACATCGTCTGTTCGATCGTTCGCCGAATTTCGAACAAAAACGTTCGCGGCAAATTCGAGTGAAACGAAAAGACCGTTTTTAAAACTTTTTTTCCATTGATACTACTATCAATGGAAAAAAGTTTTAAAAACGGTAGTTTTTTCAGAATCCTGCTCCTGAAAAAACAACCGTTTTTAAGACTTTTTTTCCATTGATACATGTTCCCTGGGGCAAGACCCAGGTTCTGAAAGAAGTTTTTCAACAATAACTTGAATTTTGGTCTTTAACCACTTAAGACCCGGACCAATACGCTGGTAAATGACCCAAGGTGTTTTTGCGATTCGGCACTGCGTCGCTTTAACAGACAATTGCGCGGTCGTGCGACGTGGCTCCCAAACAAAATTTGCGTCCTTTTCTTCCCACAAATAGAGCTTTCTTTTGGTGGTATTTGATCACCTCTGCGATTTTTATTTTTTGCGCTATATACAAAAATAGAGCGACATTTTTGAAAAAAAAACACTATTTTTTACTTTTTGTTAAAAAAAAATCAAATAAACTAAATTTTAGTCAAACATTTAGGCCAAAATGTATTTAGCCACATGTCTTTAGTAAAAAAAAAAATCGCAATAAAAAAAAATAGCTACCTAGCGGGAACAGCGACACTTATACAGCGATCAGAAAAATGATCGCTTAGTGACGCTGGCAATAGGGAGTGAAAGGGTTAACTAGGGCGGTGATCAGGGGGTTAAAACTTTATTAGGGGGGGTGGGGGGGCTATCCTGAACCTAACACTAACTGTTTTTTACACTAGATCACTGCATTCAGTGACACTGTGACAGGGGGGTGGGGGGGGGCGATCACAAAGGGTTAATGTGCCTATGTGAGTGTGTGTCAGTGTTGTGTTGGTGCACACTTACTTGTGATGTCTTCTCTCATCAGCAGCGCTGGGAAACAGCGCTGCGATGAGAGGTGACATCATTTCCTCCTTCCTGTGTAAACACAGGAGGAGGAACTGACAGGATGGGAGCGCGCTCCCATTGGCTGGGAGCGATCGCGGGGGGGCGGGTAAGCGCCGACATCCGCCCGCTGATCCCGGATCGCTCCCGGAGCCAGGGGGACCCCCGCACGCCACGGAGGGGGTCCCGATGGGACCCCCGAACCGCACTTAGGCGGGGACGTAAATTTACCCCTTGTGCCTGTACGTGCCATTCTGTGGCCGTATATGTGCGTGCGGGGGTCCTTAAGTGGTTAAAATGATCGTTTTTGAATTTGAACGTTCGAGTCCCATAGACTTCAATGGGGTTCTAAATGTTCGTGCGAACGGTCGGACTGTTCGACGGTTCTGGTGCGAACCGAATGCGGGGGTGTTCGGCTCATCCCTACCTAGAACCAATGTGCGACAGGCTCGCCCAGGGCAAGGGTGTAGAACTGTGCACCCCTTCCCAATTGATGCTGGCTGTTGGAGGATCTATTCTAGCTGGAGGGGATCTATTTTTGCCTCAATTTCAAAAACACCCTTAGCCCCTCTGACACACCTAATTAAATGAACGGTTTCTGAATGCACTTATAAAAAAAAGGACCAGAAAATAGACACAGTGGGCCAGATTCACATACAAATAGATCAGCGCAGTGTATCAGAGATACACTACGCCACCGTATCTTACCTGGCTTAACTTCGAATCCTGGAAGAATTTGCGCCGTAAGTTATGGCGGCATAGTGTATTTCTGGCGGCGGAATTCAAATCGGCGCGTAGTGGGCGTGATTCATTTAAATGAAGCACGTCCCTGCGGCGATCGAACTGCGCATGCTCCGTTCAGAAATTTCCCGCCGTGCACTGCGCTAAATTACATCGCAACAACGTTATTTTTTTGACTAGCGTAAATTACGTACATTCCTATTCACAGACGACTTACGCAAAAATTTAAAAAAAAAAAATTTCGACGTGGGAACGTCGGCCATACTTAACATGGCAAGTCTAACTATAGGCTGGATAAAAGCAGCTTTAACTATAGGCCGGAAAAAGCCGACTAGAGACGCCGTAAGAGATTGCAACGGCCGCGCGTACAGTACGTTCGTGGATCGTCGGAAAAAGGTAATTTGCATACCCGACGCGGAAAACGACGTGAACGCCACCCAGCAGACGTAGAAGCAGAAGTATTGCATCTTAGATCCGAAGGCGTACGAAGACGTACACCTGTCGGATCTAACCCAGAAGCCGCCGTATCTTGGTTTGAGGATTCAAACTAAAGATACGACGCGGGAACTTTGAAAGTACGCCGCTGTATCAGTAGATACACCGGCGTACTCTCTCTGTGGATCTGGCCCAAGATCGTTAAGTGCTAAATGAACTCAATGTATTGGTACGGGTTAGAGTAAATGATTTTAGCATACAGTAAACGAGTACACAGAAGGTAGGTTCAGATACAAGCTTTTAGACAATATAATCACTGGGCCAGATTCACATACAATTACTAGTGTTGCTCACGAATATTGCATATTCGAGTATTCGCGAATAAATCGAATATCGCGGTGAATATTCGCTATTGCAAATATTCGTATTTTTTCTAATTTATTTTTAAAACAGATCACATCCTAGTGATCTCCATCGACGTCTAAAAGCATTGCTGGTATGATTAGAGACCCTGGGCCGAGTAGCTGAGGCGATCCTTTTATGTTGCCGAATATTCGCAATGCCAATATTCGAATTACGAATATTCGCGAATACTTTCTCTGCCCTTCTGTGTTTTGTGTATATAAAAAAAAAAAGAATTAGCTTTAGTTTAGTCATATAAGTTTGTGTAAGTAGAGTTAGTGTTTAGTGCATATTAGTTTAGTAATCCAGGAAATGATCTCCGTTTTCGCGTGTTGACGAGAATTTCGCAATCAATTTCGCATTCGCATTAGCGAAATTTCGCAAAAAATTTTTTTTTTATAAAATATCACGAATATTCGATATTAACGAATATTTCGCGAATATTCTTCTATATATTCGTGAAATATCGCAAAATCGAATATGGCGTATTCCGCTCATCACTAACAATTACATTGGCGCAGAGTATCAGAGATACACTACGCCGCCGTATTTTACCTGGCTCTACAACTAATTCATGTAGATTTTGGCCCGTAACTTACGGCGGCGTAGTGTATTTCTCGCGGCGGAATCGAAATACGCGATTAGGGGGCGTGAAGCATTTAAATTAGGCGCGTCCCCACGGCGATCGAACTGCGCATGCTCCGTTCAGAAATTTCCCGCCGTGCATTGCGCAAACTAACGTCGATACGTCATTTGTTGTTTGAGTAGCGTCGTTTACATACATTCCTATTCCCGGACGACTTACGTAAAAAATTAAAACAAACGGTGAAATTCGACGCGGGAACGACGGCCATACTTAACATGGGCTGTCTAATATTAGACCAGCTAAAAGCTGACTACAGATGCCGTAAGAGATTGCGAATGACGGTCGTAACTTTGTGGATCGTCGGAAAAAGCTCATTTGCATACCCCGACGTGGAAAACGACGGGAACTCCACCCGGCGGCCGCAAAATTATTGCAGCGTAGATCCGAAGCCGTACGAACACGTAAGCCAGTGGCGTAATTATAGGGGTGCTGAGATCGCCATGGCGACCGGGCCCCTTGCTGCAGGGGGCCCCCCTCTACTCTTTGATAGGAGGAGCGGCAGGGACGGCTGAGATAAGCTCCCGATCGTCAGCCGAACTGTGCAGGGAAGGAGCTTGTCACAAGTGAAAGTAGTGTGTGCTCTTTGTCTCCCCCTAGAGTGCCGTACCCGGCAGGAAGTGCCAAGGTAAATGTCTGCCGTTTTTTTTATGACTATCTGCTGTATGTGTTTATATACTGTGTTTGTGTGTGTGTGTGTGTGTGTGTGTTTTTGTATGTACTGTATGTGTGTGTGTGTGTTTTTGTATGTACTGTATGTGTGTGTGTGTGTGCATGTATGGATGCATGTGTATGTACTGTATGTGTGTGTGTATATGTATGTATGTATGTGTATATGTATGTACTGTATGTGTATATGTATGTACTGTATGTGTGTGTGTGCATATGTATATGTATGTACTGTATGTGTATATGTATGTACTGTATGTGTGTGTATCTGTATGTGTGTGTATATGTATGTGTTGTAGGTGTGTGCAAATGTATGTACTGTATGCGTGTGCATATGTATGTACTGTATGCGTATGTATATGTATGTACTGTATGCGTGTGTGCATATGTATGTACTGTATGCGTGTGTGCATATGTATTTACTGTATGTGTGTGTGCATGTGTTTATCAGTGGCAGTGCGTCCATAAGGGTGCATGTGTGCCGATCCCTCTCCCCAGTCACTCCCTCTATGACCAATGGATAGATTCATGCATAGCATGAATCTATCCATGGCCACCGCTGCCACCCCCATATTTAGGTGTCCGGCTCCTTTTCGGGCGCCTGAATCACAGCAGGGGGGGTTGAAGCACCTGATTAGAGCCATAGGGCCAGATTCAGGTAGAGTTAGGCTGGCGAGTCAATGGATCCGCCAGCCTAACTGTCACTTTAAGCCGGCGTTTTTGTTTTCTGTAACCAGAAAACAAGAAACGCCGGGTTGGAGTTCCGATGCGATCGGCGTAATTGAATTTCGCCATCGCATCGTTACTTCAACTTAAAAATGGCGCCGGGGGCGTTCCTGCCGATTTACGCTCAAAAAATATGTTAATGAGCGGAAATCGGCAATTCACAATCTTTTTCGGGCGCGACGCAGTGACTTTACGACGTTTCCGGAAGCGATACAAGGCGTATAGATAAAGCAGCCCCCTAGTGGAATATCCTATGTTAGGTATAGCCGTCGTCATCGCGTCGGAAAAAAAACAAATCGCGTCGTTTGCGTAAAACATTCATGAATGGGGACGTGACGTCATTGACGTTCACTGACAGAATTTGGAGCATGCGCACTGGGATGCATTGACACTCGACGCATGCGCAGTACGTTCGCCGCGGGATCGCGCTTATTTTAAATAATACGCGCCCCGTACCCGCCCAATTTGAATTCCGCCGGCTCATTTGCGATACGCTGCCGCAACTTTAGGAGCAAGTGCTTCATGAATAACAGCACTTGCTCCTAAAATTTCTGCAGCGTAACGTAAATGAGATGCGTTACTCCAGAGCAAAGATGCTCCCATCTACCTGAATCTGGCCCATAGTCTCTAATAGGCTTCAAAATAGGTGAACCGCGAGCGCCATGCTGGGCGCTCAAAGTCCACCCAGGTGTGTTAGAAAGGCGAATTAATATTCACTTTCCTAACACTGAACCACCTCTCCACAAATCAGGTGTGCGGGTCTGTTACCCATCACCTGATTTTCTGAAACAATAGGAGCGGCTATTGGACACTTATCAGGAGAGGACGGGAGATGAGGACGGGAGATGAGGACAGCAGGAGATGCATGGAGGATCCTGCTCGTAGGAGTCACCCGCAGCCCCACGAGACAGGATAAGAGTTGGGTAGGCGGGGGGATTCACAGTGGTGGCATTTGATGGCACACTGGCAGCATTTAATGTGCACACCAGTATTTGCTGGGCACACTGGCGGCATTTAATGGACACAGTGGCGGCATTTGATGGGCACAGTGGTGGCATTTGATGAGCACAGTGGCAGAGTTTGATGGGCACATTGGCAGAGTTTGATGGGCACAGTGGCAGAGTTTGATGGGCAGAGTGGCGGCATTTGATGGCACAGTGGCAGCGTTTGGCACAGTGGCAGAGTTTGGGCATAGTGGCGACATTTGATGGGAACAGCAGGGCCGGTGCAAGGATTTCTGCCTACAAAAGCAAAGCTCCATTTTGGCGAACCCCCCCCCCCCCCCCCCAACGGCCACCCACCTCCCTTGCAAAAATGTTTCTTTCAATCATTTTTTTATATAAAAAAACACACTAATTTGTGCTTTTGTTACATGCCAGACGGTGCCCCATTACATGACCAGACTGTGCCCCATTACATGACCAGACTGTGCCCCATTACATGACCAGACCTGCCCCATTACATGACCAGACCTGCCCCATTACATGACCAGACTGTGCCCCATTACATGTCAGACCTGCCCCATTACATGACCAGACTGTGCCCCATTACATGACCAGACTGTGCCCCATTACATGCCAGACCTGCCCCATTACATGCCAGACCTGCCCCATTACATGACCAGACCTGCCCCATTACATGACCAGACCTGCCCCATTACATGACCAGACCGTGCCCCATTACATGCCCGACCTGCCCCTCTACATGACCAGACTGTGCCCCATTACATGCCAGACCTGCCCCATTACATGCCAGACCTGCCCCATTACATGACCAGACCTGCCCCATTACATGACCAGACTGTGCCCCATTACATGCCAGACCTGCCCCATTACATGACCAGACTGTGCCCCATTACATGCCAGACCTGCCCCATTACATGCCAGACCTGCCCCATTACATGACCAGACTGTGCCCCATTACATGACCAGACTGTGCCCCATTACATGACCAGACTGTGCCCCATTACATGACCAGACTGTGCCCCATTACATGCCAGATCTGCCCCATTACATGACCAGACTGTGCCCCATTACATGCCAGATCTGCCCCATTGCATGACCAGACCGTGCCCCATTACATGACAAGAACTGACCCATTACATGACCAGACTTGCCCCATTACATGACCAGACTGTGCCCCATTACATGCCAGATCTGCCAGATCTTGTGAACACAGAAGTCTGGTTTATGTGTTTACAAGTGACTGCTTTGTAACCCTCCTGAACTCTGCACACTGTATGTAATGCAATTCTGGTATGTAATGCCCCTTTAAGACCCTTCTACTGTTTGTGAAATCTGAACGGGTCGTGGTTGAGTTCCTGCACCTATTTTTTGAGAAAAAAAGCTCTGACTGCAGCTCTCCATCCAGTCACACACAGTCAAACACAGTGATTATTCCACTCTCTGCACCTGGGTGACTCTGGCTGTTGGCATATCTGGACTCAGCACTCTGGATCCCGCTTAGGCCATCATTATGCAGCAGTGGTGGTGCACACTGGACAGCGATGTGCGCTCTCCAGGATCCCTCATGGTAATGTCCTCTACAGGAGAAAATGCAGTTATTCCCCCTTCTCCTGGCAATCTCCCTCAGGGAAAAGCAGTTCAAACGCTCTTGATTACAGTAAAGTCTCTCTCTCTGCTCCGGACTCAGTCTATTGAACTCTTCTTGCCCATCAGCTTCCTCTCCATAGGGCGGCAGCTACAAAGAGCAGCTGCAGTCAGTGTCTCTCTCACTCTCCATCCTTAGCAAAGCACCTGGCTACATAACACATATGGTCATTGTCTCACAGGCAGGAAAAGACTGGAAATCTTTGGCCCAGGGGACAAATGCAACCAACTGGTGCCAGAGAGATCGGTAGCCATGATGAAATGGGGATGTTCTAAAAGACATGATTTATTGTGACACATTGTCACCTATCTCAGCTTTGGCTTTTTCTGCAGTTCTTAGCATTCAGACAAGTGACATCTTAGAGCCACAAAAAAGGGGGAGCAGATAGCTTACCTCACATCACTTGTAGAAAAACAACAATGGCACTAATCATGTTTCTCAGAACAGATTTCCTTTAATGGTATTGTATAGGGCTGCCCAGCTAACCCAACTGGCTTGCATTCAGAAAAAGGATCCATTTGTCAGCTGCTGAAGAGGAAAGACATCCAGCTGGAAAAAAAAACAGACTCAAAGGGGAGATTAGCTAAAAGAGGAAAGTAGCATGTGGCTTTATTTCCACCAAAACAATCATCTGATATTTCAGCGTTCCACCTAATTTCCATATGTGTGCCAACATACGGAGCAATGCAGAGCACTGAGCCAGCAAGGGACATGGTTCAAGCATGGCAACATGGAGCCAAGCCAAAGGCCCATGTGTACTGAGCTATTCAGCTTAATTTAACTTTTATTTAAATGTGGAGTTGGAAAAAAGGTTGGCAGGAATGGTAGACTACATGTAATGTCTAAACTAAAGGGGGATTCTAAAACAACGTTTTATGTGACGAAACAAAACAACGTTTTTCAAACTTCATTTTCCAAAACAACGTTGCATGTCTGCCGCCGAGAGTGTGTTTTTAGCGCAACAGCATCGCGCTGACTCTCGGCGACAGGGTGCCGACATCTCGCACTCGCTGGAATAGTAAAAGCACATTCCAGCGAGCGCGTCATAGAAGCGACGGGGATCCGACGTGGATTCCCGCCAATTCTACACGTGGGCGGCGTTTGTTATGAATCCCGAAGGGGAAGTCCCCGCCGGATTTAAAAAAAAAATCAGGCATGGGTTCCCCCCTCAGGAGCATAACGGGCCCTTAGGTCTGTTATGGGTTGTAAGGAGACCCCCTACGCCGAAAAAAACGGCGTGGGGGTCCCCCCACAATCCATACCAGACCCATATCCAAAGCACGCCAGCCGGCTGGTCAGGAGGGGAGTGGGGGCGAGCGAGCGCCCCCCCCCCCCCCTCCTGAGCCGTACCGGGCAGCATGCCCTCAACATGGGGGGGTCAGGTGCTCTGGGGCAGGGGGGCGCACTGCGGCCCCCCCACCCCAAAGCACCCTGTCCCCATGTTGATGAGGACAGGGCCCCTTCCCGACAACCCTGGCCGTTGGTTGTCGGGGTATGTTCGAATTTTTTTTTGGTCGTTTTTTTGAAGACATAAAACGACGTTTTATCCACACACAGTGATTTTAAATGACGTTTTTGAAAACTTCGTTTTTTTTCATCACAAAAAGTGATCGTGTGTACGCGGCATTGCTCTATGGTTGTGCCTTGGACTGCAAAGAGACCATGAGTTTTATTTCAGAAATCCTTTACAGGGGAAGTACAGGGGCCACTGATGCTTCTAGCTGCATGGTTGTCATGCTAATCCTCTAGTTTCACTACTTCCCTGTCTGAATACAAAGCTTCTACTTGAATTGCATTACAACATCCTGGTAAAGTAACCATGCTTGAGGGCTTCGGGTCACTAGCCAGTCATGTATGTAAAAGTAAACATTCTGGGCCAGATTCTCGTAAGAGTTACTTCGGCGTATCTCGAGATACGCCATGTAACTTCAAAGATGCGCCGGCGTATCTATTTTCTGTAATCAGAAAACAAGATACGCCGGAATTTCGATTAGACACGAGCGGCGTAAGTCTCTTACGCCGTCGTATCTTAGTTGCATATTTACGCTGGCCGGTAGGTGGCGCTTCCATCGATTTACGCAGCGAATATGCAAATGAGCTAGATATGCCGATTCCCAAACGTACTTACACCCGGTCGTCGTATTTTACGTCGTTTGCGTAAATCGTTCGCAAATAGGGCTTTGCGTAAGTTACGTTCACGTCGAAACCAATGAGTACTAGCGGTGTAATTTGGAGCATGCGCACTGGGACACGTCCACGGACGGCACATGCGCCGTTCGAAAAAAGCGTCAATTACATGGGGTCATGATTCATTTACATGGATCACGCCCCCTACCTGCCTATTTTGATTTAGGCGTGCTTACGCCATCCTATTTACGCTACGCCGCCGTAACTTAGGACGCAAGTGCTTTGAGAATACGGCACTTGCGTCCTATTTTGCAGCGGCGTAGCGTAAATACGATACGCTACGCCCCGCTCGTACTTACGCCGCCGTACGAGAATTTAGCCCTCTTTTTTTATATAATAAAGGCAAACAAAAAACAGTTTGTCAGCATGAAAAACAAAACAGTCCATCAATCTCGGGAACAAAGCAAAATGTTGGCTCACTGCCAGCATGAACCTGTCCTTTGCCAGGGTTTAAAGTTTCCACCTGCTCCAGGGGTCCAAAGGTAATGTCACCACAGCTCAACAGTGTCTCAGTAACCAAACAGCATGCAGCTCTTTCTCACAAGCATGTCTTGAAAACTTGAAAATTGGTCTTTAAAACGACCGTTTTTAAAACTTTTTTTCCATTGATACTACTATCAATGGAAAAAAAAAGTTTTAAAAGCGGTCGTTTTTCAGGAGTCCTGCTCCTGAAAAAACAACCGTTTTTAAGACTTTTTTCCATTGATACATGTTCCCTGGGGCAAGACCCGAGTTCTGAAAGACGTTTTCCAACAATAACTTGAAAATTGGTCTTTAAAACGACCGTTTTTTTTAATTCGAACGTTCAACTCCCATAGACTTCAATGGGGTTCTAAATGTTCATGCGAACGATCGGACCGTTCGACGGTTCTGGTGCGAACCGAACGTGGGGGTGTTCGGCTCATCCCTACCCATAGGCAGGATTGAAGGCTTTTTGCCACCCTAGATCTTTCTAAGCCTCCAAATTCAGGAACCCATTTCAGGACTTAATAATCCTGGGAAAACTGTAAATCAGGTCTCTCTTTTTACTGGATCACCCCTGAACCCTTCATCCTCCATGGGTGGGAATCCCTGAGTACTCTCAACTTCTTCTTGTCACCTCCTTAAAGGGACCCCAACCCAAACAAAGGAGACACACACCTCCCATTCAGGACCCATCCCTAGAGTCACAAAACCTATTGGTGGTGTTTTAACATGCTTTGCTTGGATAACAAATAAAAACTACAAACTGTGCACAAAATTACAAAATACAAACATACCTAAATCCCATAATGTGGATTTTTTGTCTTGAAGAATTTTCACCACTCCCACCGAACGCATTCACTAAATCTCTCTACTGAGGGTTAATCAAGGTCATCAAGGTCTGCATGTAGAGAGATACAGTATATTTCACACAGGCAAGATCTAGGTTGCATCTAGCAACCTCTCCAAATATGAGCCTAATTCTCTACTTTGATCACTCTTTAACCATATAACTTTATTCTTTGAATAATTAGGAAGTGTTTAGTGATAGATAGTTAAGTCATAGCTAGACCCTTCCAATTTCTTCCATGTTCCCTCGGTCAGTGATAGTACTTTGCAGACACAGGGCTTTAGAAAGTCAATGTTTTCGTACACTTTAGACTGGAAAAATATCCTCTGTACTGCAGTTATCTGAAGTACAATTGTGTTGGATTCAACTTCTGTGTCTTATTGAAGAGTTAAGTTGCCTGTGGATGATGCCAAGTCAGCAGGAGGCCATACTGTCCAGGCAGACTGGATCCAAGGAGGTACATTATGTCAAAAGTGGCATTAGACATACCAGCTGCTGATGACTCAGTTTTAATGGTGAATACCCAATGGTTGTCCCTAGTGACAGAGTAAAATATGGTCAGAGTGGGTGGCTACTCAGGGCCCTAGACTCCAGTGGGGCCATATATAATAATGTTGCAGAATCTCTGACCTCTTTCAGTCTAACGGGAAACTTCAAGGCCAAAGATAACTGGCATCCTTCAATAAGTGGAGGGTTGTGAGGCATAGTGGGTGCAAAGGTGGTAAAAGTTATTGAGCGTCAGACACTTCTTGGATGTAAAGAGGTTTTATTTCTTTGACAGTCCTTTTTATATTTTGTATGGGAAAGAGGGTTAGGGCCAGGACACCCTTAAGTAGATGCAATTTCAAATGACAGGAAACATACAGAGAAAGGCCCCAGCAAGGTGGCACTTCTGCATGTGCAGGATTGCTGTCTCCTATGGTAATAGTACTTAAACAGTTCCCAACTCAACGTACAGTAACAGGTCTCACAGCTGTACTACAACTTCTCCTTGTAGTTCTTAAAGGGGTTGTAAAGGATTTTTTTTCATAATAAGCATCATTTACCTGCAGACATTCCTCTTTTCCTGACGCATTCATGGCAGCACACACTGGGTTGTGACTCCGCCCCCACAACCTGACAGGATTGGTTAGCTATAAATTTGAAGGGGAGACGCCCCGCATCATTCTCTTTTTTTATCCTCACCTGACAAGATTGGACGAACAAGCAAGAAGCATGCCTCTTACCGCAAATCGCCCCAGCAGGTTCAGCCTCTCCTGTTTGGAAGTCCCTCCTGTACAGTCTCTAAATGAGCTTTATGGTGGGAACCCCGTTCTGGTGGTCTCAGGGGCTCTGGAATTATACTGGCATCTGTAGCAAGCTTTAAAAAAGCTTCAAATCTCGCAGTGGCCCCCACTTTCGCTCTGTCTTTCGTTCCAGTGCAGTGTGTGCTTCCACAAAGGTATTTGTATCATTACATTTACCACCTAAGGTTAGTCCGTTTTTTACCTTTGTCTGCCTGTTGTTTTTTTCTCAGCTCTGCTGAGCCCTGTGGTTTCTCTGACACCCCATATTCTCGGGGTCACCGCTGCGTACCCCTTGGCGCTCTGCGCATGCGCGCAGCTCAGTGATGACGCCGCCTGTCTCCTCTGCCCTCTTCCAAAATGGCGCCGGGCGAGCGGGACGCTTCTGCGCATGTGCGCGTCATTAAAAAAAAAAAGAAGGAAAAAAGAAACAGTCCTATTGCTCTGTAGTTCTGGCTGCCGCACTGCTGCTCTGCTCTACTCAGAGTGAAGATTGCACCAGGTGTGTGCAGGCATGTCCCAGATCAGCCTGGGCTAATTGATTACACACAAAAAAAAAAGGAATAAATAGGATAGAAGATATAATACAAGCGCCCAGAGGCATGTGCCGCGCTATATAAGTTTTCATCATTCATTCATTCAATACATTTATATATTAATTTATAACATACCATAGGAGAAAGTGTATCCATAATTAAACAATTAATATAATCCAAAAAAAAAAAAAAGGATAGATATATGTATATAAAATTATTATATTAATTTAATAAATAGAAATGTTGGGGGGGAACATATTGTAATGTTTTCCCTTCTCTCTTTTTTCCCCACCTTTTCGGGCTGTCTCTCTGCTATCCTCATGGGGGCCACTGCCCTCGCAGACCACCATCAGCTGACCAGGTATAGAGGCCGTCCAGAAGGTAATAAGTAGAGGGGAGACAAAAAAGAGAGCCTGGCCACTGACGCTACAGTTTTGGTAGCCCTATCGGGTCAAGAGACGCAAGTTTGCGGCACAGAGAGAGATTCTAGCCATGCTTCCGGCAGAAGGCGCAAGAAATCGCTCAAGGTTACCCTCTTGATTTCTTCAATCAAGGCATAGCCGCTCGCGTCACAGCACTCCCGTCATAGTCGGTCCCACCGCAGACGATTACCTTCATCCCAGACAGAGCTATCTTACCCGCACCCCGGCAAATGTTTGCCAAATATGCGGGGCGCCAGCCTTGCCAGGGGAATTGGCCTGCCGCTCGTGCTTCATTGAAGTAACCAAGGATTCAGAGGCCAGAGTAGATACTGAGCTCCTAGGAGAATCGCCACAGTGATCATATCTGGGCGATCCTTCCCCAAGCACATCTCCCGGCCGTTACGCCAGGGTGCAGTAACCCTCTCTAAGAATGAGGAGTGTGAGCAGGCGTCAGACTGTGCCTTTTTGGTTGAACCATTTGCCCATTCAGTCAAGGAAGCGATCGGCTGGGAGGAGGTTATGGCAGAACTTCTGAAGGTTCCGAAATATTTCCCGGTGCTGAAAAGGGGGTCCTGAATCATTTCCCTTCATCGAAGAGCTGGAGAACCTCATAAAGGATAAGTGGGGGGGTCGCATAAGCGGCCCAGTATGAGCAACAAGTTTGCAGATTGTACCCCTTGTGGGAGTCTAAGATCGATTCTTTGATCAATGCAACTACGGTCGATTCATCTTTAATGCGACTCGCTAGAGACGTTTCTCTACTGATTGAAGACGCAGTTACCTTCCGGGACGCTCTTGATCGTAAAATCAATATAGAACTGAAGAAAGCCTGCTCCACGACAGGAGCCGCTTGTAGGCCGGCTATCACCACAGCGGCAGTCGCTAAAACTATCGCTGCATAGGCAGCTAATGTTGAGAATCCCATTCTAGAAGGAGCCGACCAGGGGAAGATATTTTCCTCCCTGCAGGAAAATTAGGTTAGCTTACGGCTCCTAAGGGGGCGACTTCATGGCTGGGAAGAGCCTTATGGCTGAGACCCTGGATAGCGAAGGCAGCGTCAAAATTAACTGGTGCAAAATTCCATATGGCGGCTCAAGTGTATTCGGCACAAAGATGGACTCGGCCATCTCCAAGGTTACCGGGGGAAAGTCTGGGCTGATTTCTCCGATAGGAAAACCAGAGCCCCAGAAGGGCCCCGCTTACAGGCGTGATCTTCCTGTCAAGTACAGGGATGTTGGATCCTACCGCCCCGGCAGGGAATTTAGGAGGGACTGGAAGACTCGACCCTCCTTCATGTAGATACAGTAAGCCAATCACAGCTGGGGAACAGCAGAAGTCCTTTTTGAGGGTCCGTCTGCCCACCCAGCTCAGGTGAGCACCAGACTCAAGAGATTCGCTCGGATATGGGCAACTCGTATAACAGATCCATGAACACTATCCTCTATCAAGACCGGTCACAACTGGAAAATCATGGGCACATTGCCAGGTAACACATTCCAGCCTACCAAGTACTTCCGCACCAGAAAGGGAGGGGGTTTTATTCCCCTTTATTTCTGGTACAAAAAAATAAAAAAACGGGGATCTACGTCCAGTCTTGGACCTAAAGAAGTTCAACAGACGATCAAAATAGAGGCCCTAAGATTGGAAAAGCCTTCAGTCCATTTTGTTGTCAGTGGACGTGGGAGACTGGATGCTATCTCTAGATTTTTCGGGCGTTTACCTTCACATCCCAGTTCATCTTACCTTCCAGAGGTCCCTTCGGTTCTCAATCGATCAATCCCATTTCCAATTTTGGTGCCCCCCATTCGGCATCGCCTCAGCACCCAGAGCATTCGGCAAGTTAGGGTGTTCCTAGGGGCAGAATAAAATACCAGGTTGTACCGGGTGCAACTCCCTCAAGAGAGGCTGAAGCCCTTGCTCCAGAAGATACAGAGTCTGCTATCATCCAGACGTCTAACTGTCAGAGTCTTCCTCAATACCCTGGGGTCCATGTCAGCATCCATACCCTTGATACAGTGGCCCCTGTGGCACATGCGAGTCTTACAGAACTCCTTTCTCAGGCAGTGAAATAGAACGTCAATACTCCAAACCATTCACATCCCGAACTGGGTAAAGCAATTAGTATGGTGGTGGACACGCCCGTCCGACCTCAGGGAGTCCATTCCAAAAGTTCCCCCAAGTCCAGAAGTAGTAACATCGGACGCCAGCCAGGGGTGATGGGGTCCACACTATCTAGACTGAGTAGCCCAAGGACAGTGGCATTTTCGGGCACAGGGCATAGTGTCAAATATTTTAGAGCTCAGAGCAGCCTTTCAGGCCCTCCTGGCCATTGCGCCTCTTCTAGAGAGGAAGAGTGTCCTGATCAGGATGGACAACAAGTAGCGGTGTCATGTATCCAGAGACAGGGGAGCATCAGGAGTCGCACGCTTCAGGAGGAAGTTCGCCCATAATGGAAGGGGCACAAGTGCACCTGTTAGATCTGTGGGGAGTATGCGTCCCAGCAACACAGAATTCGTTGACCAACTACCTAAGCCGAGAGACACTTTCAAACAACGAACGGTCCCTGAACCAACAGGTATTCTCCATTCTTACGAAAACTTGTGGAGTACCAGAAGTCGACCTAGCGGCCACGCCAAAGAACTCCAAGTGTCAGAGGTTCCAGAGCCCACTTTCCATTATCTGAAGGGACAAACTGCCTAGTTCTTCCATGGAGCTGCGAGCTAGGGTACATTTTTGTTCCAACTTCTCGGATTACAAGATTCCTGTCCCGACTTCGGAAGTCCTCAGCCACAGTTATTGTACTAATACCGTTCCGGCTGAGGAGGCCATGGTTTACGACCCTGCTACAACTAGGTACGCGGCCTACAATACATCTTCCAGTAACCTGGGATCTCATACATCAGAGGCAATTCTTCCATCCAGCCCAGAGAAGCTGCATTTGCCAGCTTTGAAGCTGAGAGGGCTAGGTTAGGGGAACTAGGATACTCTCAGGAGGTAATATCAACCTTAGTACAAGCTCTAAGGAGCTCCACTGATGTCACCTATACTAGGATCTGGGAGAGGTTCGTGTCATCGCAGCAAAGAGATTGGAATCCCATCTCAAATTCTTGAATTTCTTCAGTCAGGGCTTAACAAGGGCCTGGGCTTGGGTACCCTGAAGGTGCAAGTATCTGCCCTTTCAGCCATGACGGGTACTAGATGGACTCTTCATCATCCGGTCACTCTGTTCCTCAGGGCCTACGTAAGATCAGACCACCTAGGAGGCCAGCCTTTCCAACAGGGGATCTCTGTGTAGTTCTCGAGGCCCTGTCCAATCCACCTTTTTCTCCATTCAACTTAGTCTCACCGTGGAACCTAGCTCTGAAGATGGCTTCCCGTATTGCTATCACCTCAGTTAAGAGGGCGTCGGAGATACAAGCACTTATGGCTATGGAACCCCTATTCAGTGTTCTTCCCTGACAGAGTGGTTCTGAAGCCCTCAGACCATTTTTATCCAAGGGTAACTTTCTCCTTTCATTATAACAGGACATCGTCCTTTTGTCTTTTACCAATTGATAGGGCCGAGTCCCATGACTAGGATGTCAAGTCTACCATCTCCAGTTACGTCACAGCTACATCTCAGGAAGACGGATTCTCTCTTGATTATCCCACACGGGAGCAGACGAGGTCAGCCAGCTACCTCCCGTACCATTACCTCTTGGTTGTTAAAGCTATCAAAGAGACCTATTCCATCCAGCAACTTACGACTCCTAGAGGGCATTAGGGCTCATTCGACAGGGGCAGAGGCCACTTCTTGGGCAGCATATTGCGGGACTTCACCGGAAACCATAGGCAGAGGAGCAACTTGGTCTTCCCAACACATCTTCATTTCTCACTACAGAGTGAATTCTGCTCTCCTGGCTACCGTCGACTTCGGCAGATCTGTTCTTAGAGCCAATTCCTCAGCGCTATAAAGAATAAATATTACTGTTTTCTTGCACCCTCCCGACTGGCGAGTTATATCCCAGTGTGTGCTGCCATGAATGAGTCAGGAAAACGGAAAATTGTATACTCACCTTTCCGTAATTTTCCTTTCCTGACGCATCTTCATGGCAGCACACAGATGCCCACCCTACTGTTTTATGATGATATATACAGAGAATGATGCGGGGCGTCTCCCCTTCAAATTTATAGCTAACCAATCCTGTCAGGTTGTGGGGGCGGAGTCACAACCCAGTGTGTGCTGCCATGAAGATGCGTCAGGAAAGGAAAATTACGGAAAGGTGAGTATACAATTTTCCGTTTTCACTTCCTCATTGTTCGTTTTTTTGTTCAGAAGTTGCTCTATTTCTGCTCTGTTCTGTTCACTTTCTGCTCGTCTGATTGTTACTCACCATCGTGAAGGGAGGCTTTACTGCGGTGGTCAGTGACGTGCTCGCCCCCTCCTGGGAATTACATCTGTGCGGCAGGACGCTCTCTACGTGTTAGAGACTTCAAGGAGGTGTGAATTACTGGGTGTGCCGCAATGCATACTGGGAAATGTAGTTCTTACATGAACGAGCACCGCAAACCAGGAAGTGAATGAGAGAACAGAAACTAGAATGCCGGAGGTGATATAGATGAAGGAATTTAATAGGTATTTACTCGTTTTTTAACAGAATCATTACTTTTTTCTGTCTGTACCTTGCAGACATTAATTTTAGGCAAAACATTTTTTTCCTTTGCAACTCCTTTAAGTCCCTTGAGCTCCCGGTCTCTCACTAGACCCTCTGATTCACTGACTCTGAATCCCGTGAACTCCTCAAGGCTTTTGCCATTGTATCCCCCTCAAGTGTCACCCACGCTTCCCTGCTTTGTCAATAGCTTGGCACTTTAAAAAAGTAACGAGTTACAATTACAAGTTACTTGTCCGAAAAAGTAATTGAGTTAGTGACTCAGTTACTTTATTGGCAAAGTAACTAGTTACTCGGAAAAGCAACTGAGATTTTTTTTTATATTCTACAATACAATTACGTTCTATAACATCTTTAATATCAAAGATGTTTATATTAACTGATTGAAGAATAAAAACACTATATACAGTATTTTAGAACCTTTCGTACTGTGTACAATTATTAATATCATCATCATCACACTCCACCTGCCCAGGCAGCAATACTGTACAATATAGATTCAGTGTGCACTGCAGCAGTGTCACTCACACTGCACACTGAATCTACTGTATATTGTACAGTATTGCTGCCTGGGCAGGTGAAGTGTGATGATGCTGGGCCTGCCTGGGCATGTGGAGCGGTCCGGTGGAGTGTCCCGTCATCTGCCCCCCCGGCCCCCCCACTCCCAATCCGATGCCGCTCGCCTCGGCTCCTCACCTGCGCAGGGCCACGGCCCACGATCGGTGCACTGCTGGCGCGGTGAGTGTCCCCGGAGTCCGGACCGTTAGTGGTGGAGTGGAGCCTCCGCGGCGGACGGGGGAGATGTCGGCGGATGTCGGCGGCTGAGGTGACGGTGAGGAGGTGAGCCAGACTCACTCCCTCCCGACCCGTCACACTACACTGCTGCGGGCCGGAGACTTGAATCACGTCGACAGATGACCTGGAGCTGGCCTCTGACCCAATCACAGGCCAGCTCCATCCCGCCCTGAGTTGACAGAGTGAGAGTCTGCCCGGACTGCCCCCCCCCCCGCGCGCTCAATGTAACGCAGTAACGCCGCCAATGTAATGGCAACAGCGTTGCCGATGGGGTAATAGTAATCAGGTAGATTGCTAGTTACCCCTTGGAGGGCAATCGTTACGTAACGGCGTTTATTTAAACGCCGTTACTTACAACACTGTTGGCACATCAGATACCTTCAAGCTTCACCCCTGCTGACTGGCTCAATCCCTAGCTTGACACAGAAGGCTGCTTTGCAAGTGCCACCTCCGCTGATTGGGTCCCTGACTTGATTCCCGCCTTAAGTTTCCCGATTATCCACCGTGTCCGTACGGTGAGAATACTGCTCCGGTACTTGCTTCAGTTACTCAATGTGGTCCCTGGTAAAACTGATTGGTCCCTTTGAGGTGACAGCTTCCCTTCTACCCCCGACCACTGACAGATTCTCCGGCCGGCAGAACCGTCACTTTTGGTTGGACTGCAAGCCGCAGTCTCAACCCTGTGCTGCACTCTTACTTCTGAACCCTCACACAGCCTGGCAGCCAGATGCCCCACACAAGAACCTGGATCACCTGACCTCACCCAAATATATAGGCCCCTTGAGTTGTCCTTCTCGATCTAATACCTCCAAGTGCCCGGCCACCTGGTGGTAGAAGAGGAAAGTACAGCCAGGCCAAACTTAAGGAGAAGTCAATGGATCCCTAGTAATTAACTACAGTAGCTACTCCTGACAAGGAATTTGGTGAGGAGCTCCCTGACTAAACCCCAGGACGCTACAATAAGTAAGTATAATAAGTAAGTTTCAGCTTTGAAAGTTTTTAAGCATATTTTTAGATAAAGATTAGCAATGATAGCCCTTTATTGCTCTCAGTATGGGTTTACTTTAGGATTATCAGATGATCATGCACAGTACATATGCCCACTCGCTGTACCTGGAAGCATTGCTTCCAAATTTTGTCTGCCACCATTGCATATGAGCTGCTGCATACTGTTGCATACAGTTCACAATTGAAATAATAAGTTTTAAGTAATTCAAAAATCCTTCACAAACCCATCAGAAGTAAAACACAATTGGCTGTGTACACTGACCTTATGTATGATCCCATTAAACTGGCAGGGGGCCCATAAACTAAAACAGCTGGGGGTGCCTAGTACAATTAATCTACTGCTGGCTGTCATTCTTATCCTTCTTGTACTGCTTACTGCGTCACTGTGCTAGAACAGACAAAGCGATGGCTTTTTGATTGCTTGGTCAATATAAAACCAAATCTAATTTTTTTTTTATATTATTGAAAGGATGACAGCTTGTGTGCATTAGTATATCCCGTAAGATCCCGTGTAATAATATAACACATTAGGCGGTCTGCATTCAGCACTGAGCTGTGGACAGCACCGTGTTCTGCAGGAAACTCTAGTGACCAGTGATGGTTTTACGGGAGTGGAACTGATCTCTAGGTTTATCCCTTCTTCCCCCTACAGCTTTTCTCCTCTCTCCTTGCTCCCTGTCCCCAATACATATAATAAAACTCCATCTTTTTAATAATATTAAACCCACAGTATCTTAGCTGAACACATTGGCCCAGATTCACAAAGCACTTACGCCAACGTACCTCTAAATACGCCGCGTAAGTACAAATATGCGCCACCGTATCTGTGCGCCGAACCCACAAACTTCGATACGCCTAAAAACAGACTTCATCTGACCGATGTAACTTGCCTACACCAGTGTAGAGTGGGCGCATATTTACGCTGGACGCATGTCGCTTTCCCATTCATTTTCTATTCAAATATGCAAATGAGAGATATACGGCGATTCACAAACGTACTTGCGCCCGGCGCATAATATACGCGGTTTGCGTACATTTTACGTGCGGCGTAAAGTTATTCCCCATAGATGAGGCACAACCCATGCAAAGGTATGGACCAGGGAACACAAGCCTACGTATTGTATGTTGGACGTCTGTAAATATGGTCCGACGTGGGTCTGGCTGGGCTGGGTTACGTTCACGGCGTACACAGTGATCCGGCGTATCTTAGGCAGTTTTTCCGACGTGGTTGTACGCATGCGCAAGGGGATATGTCCATGTCCCGACGCATGCGCAGTTCATTTTAAGTACTTGTCTGGCGCCCGGCACATCATTTGCATGGGGTCACGCTTCATTAGCATGGATCACGCCCACTTACAGCCCACTTCCACCTACTTCCACTTCCGCTGGCTTACGCCTACGAATATACGCTACGCCGGTGCAGAGTTGGGAGCATTTGCTTTGTGAATTCCATGCTTTCCTCTCAGAGCTGCGCCGGCATAGCATAAAAGAGATACGCTACGGCGGCATAAAGATGCGCCAATGTATTTGAATCCGGGCCATTGAGCACAGCAAAATATACATTCCACAGTACACTACGAGGGGTCTTCAAAAAGTTTCCGCACTTTTTTATATTTAATAGAATTAAAAAAAAAAGTGCGGAAACTTTTTGAACTCTCATATTTAATAAGATTCCTACCCCATCCCTTGCAGATTATAATGTTCAATGCTATGCTATTTAACCACTTCAGTACAGGGCGCTTTGCACCCTTCTTGCCCAAGCCAATTTTCGTCTTTTACAATTGCGCAGTCATGCAACACTGTACCCAAACACTTTTATCATTTTGTTCCCACAAAGAGAGCCTTCTTTTGGGGGTATTTGACCACCATTTGGGTTTTTATTTTCCACTAAACAAATAAAAAAATACATTTAAAAAAATATATATATATGTTTTTCTTTGTTTCTGTTATAAAATGTAGTAAATAAGTTATTTTTCTCCTTCTCTGATGGGCACTAATGAGGCTGCACTTATGGGCACTGATGATGGGCACTAATATGCACCACCGATGGGCACTCATGGGCACTGATAATGGAACTAATAGACATGTGCAGACTGGAATATTTTGTTTCGTTTTTTCGTTTTCGTCTGGAAAATACATTTATTTAGTTACTCCGGAAAATTGTTTTGATTTATTTCGTTTTTCGTTGGAGAATAGCTTTCGTCCGAAAATCCAATAATACTTGGTTTCTGTCGAATGGTCAACAGAACATCGAAACTTTATGCCGAATCGTAAATTTCCAGTCGAAAATTCCGACTACAAGAATTCTAATGTTGTATGACTAGTAATAATAATAATAAATAATTATATTATTATTACTAGTCATAGTCAACCAACATTAGAATGTTTCTATAGCCTATGGGCGGAGCATTAAAATCTATAATTTTGAATCTATAATCTCTCTATAATGTGGATGTCGAATCTATTCTCTATAATGTCGAATCTATTCTCTATAATGTCGAATCTATTCTCTATAATGTCGACCGCAACGAAAATTAAAATAAAGCATTTTTTATGTTGGATCTTTCGTTTTCGTTTCTTGCACTTTCGTTATCGTTTGTTAAAACGATAACGAAAAAAAACTGATTTTCGGACGAAAATGCATTCTAACGAAAATGAATGCACATGTCTAGGAACTAATATGCAGCACTGATGGGCACTGATAGGCGGCACTGATGGGCACTTATAGGCGACACTGATGGGCACTGAAAGGCTGCATCGATGGGTACTTATGGGTGGCACTGATAGGTGGCTGTGATGGGCACTAATAGACACTGATGGGTGGCACTGATGGACACTGATACAGTGCCTTGAAAAAGTATTAACCCTCCCCCTTGGCTTTTTACCTATTTTGTTACATTACAGCCTTTAGTTCCATGTTTTTAATCTGAATTATATGTGATGCATTAGAACACAATAGTCTAAGTTGGAAAAGTAAAATTAGAAAAATATATACATAAAACTATTTTTCAGAAATAAAAAAATGATACTTGGCATGTGCGTATGTATTCACCCCCTTTGTTATGAAGCCCATAAAAAGCTCTGGTGCAACCAATTACCTTCACAATTCACATAATTAGTGAAATGATGTCCACCTGTGTGCAATCTGAGGCCGCGTACACACGATCGAATTTATCTGCTGAATCTGGTCCGATGGACCATTTCAGCAGACATCTCCGATCGTGTGTACGGGCTAGCGGACATGTTTTCCCAGCGGACAAATTTCAAAGCATGCTTTGAAATTTGTCCGCTGGAGACATGTCCGTCGGATATGTCCGGTGGTTAGTACACTAACCAGCGGACAGAAATCTCCGTACATGCGTCGAATGGATTCGACGCATTCGTGGAAGTATTTTACTTCCTGGAGTGGTGACGTGGCGGCATCGACGTCATCGCCACGTCACCGCGTCCTCAGCCCGAGGGGATTTTTGTCCGATGGTGTGTACACGCCATCGGACCAAAATCCGATGAGACATGTCCGCTGGAAACGGTCCGTCGGACATGTTTAAGCGGACATGTCTCATCGTGTGTACGCGGCCTGAGAGTCACATGATCTGTCATTACATATACACACCTTTTTGAAAGGCCCCAGAAGCTGCAACATCTAAGCAAGAGGCACCACTAACTAAACACTGCAATGAAGACCAAGGAACTCTCCAAACAAGTAAGGGACAATGTTGTTGAGAAGTACAAGTCAGGGTTAGGTTATAAAAAAAAAATATCCAAATCTTTGATGATCCCTAGGAGCACCATCAAATCTATCACAACCAAATGGAAAGAACGTGGCACAACAGCAAACCTGCCAAGAGACGCCGCACACCAAAACTCACGGACTGGGCAAAGAGGGCATTAATCAGAGAGGCATCACAGAGACCTAAGGTAACACTGGAGGAGCTGCAGAGTTCAACAGCAGAGACTGGAGCATCTGAACATAGGACAACAATAAGCCGTACGCTCCATAGAGTTGGGCTTTATGGCAGAGTGGCCAGAAGAAAGCCATTACTTTCAGCAAAAAACAAAATGAAACATTTTGAGTTTGTGAAAAGGCATGTGGGAGACTTCCAAAATGTATGGAGGAAGGTGCTCTGGTCTGATGAGACTAAACTTGAACTTTTTGTCCATCAAAGAAAACACTATGGCCCAGATTCACAAAGCACTTATGCCGACGTAAGTGGAAATTTGCGCCGGTAAGTGCAAATAAGCGCCGGCGTATCTGTGCGCCGGATCCACAAACCAACATACGCCTAAAAACTGGCCACCCTACGCCGACGTAGCTTACATACGCCGGCGTAGCGTGGGCGCACTTTTCGTCTGGACGCATTTTGCTGCTCCCATTGATTAGGCATTCAAATATGCAAATTAGGAAAATACGGCGATTTATGAACGTACGTGCGCCCGGCGCATGCTATGCGAGGAGCGTGTAAGTTTTACATCCGGCGTAAAGTTATTCCCCATAGATGAGGCGCAACCCAGCAATAGACATGCAAAGGTCTGCACCAGAGAACACAGGCCGGCATATTGGGCGTACGTTACATTCACGGCGTACGTGGTGATCCGGCGTAGCTTAGACATTTGTGCCGGCGTGGTTGTGAGCATGCGCATAAGGGTACTGTTTTATGCGTTCACGTCACGGCTACATCACGGCGCATGTGCAGTTTGTGATACGCCGGGCGTAAAACACTGCACCATGATCACTCCCACTTCCACCTATGCCGGTCTGCGCCTTAGAAACTTATGATATGCCGACGCAGCGTTGGGAGCAATTGCTGAATGCAGTGCTTACCTCTCCGCGCTGCATCAGCGTAGCGTACAGCGTTTGCGCTACGTCGGGGTAATGTGCGCCCGACTCTCTGTGAATCTGGGCCTATGTCTGGCATGAACCCAACACATCACATCACCCAAAGAACACCATCCCCACAGTGAAACATGGTGGTGGCAGCAACATAATGTGGGGATGTTTTTCGGCAGTCGGGACTGGGAAACTGGTCAGAGTTGAGGGAATGATGGATGGTGCTAAATACAGGGATATTCTTGAGCAAAACCTGAACCACTCTGTGTGTGTGATTTGAGGCTAGGACAGAGGATCACCTTCCAGCAGGACAATGACCCCAAACACACTGCTAAAGCAATACTTGAGTGGTTTAAGGGGAAACATGTAAATGTGTTGGAATGGCCTAGTCAAAGTCCAGACCTCAATCCAATAGAAAATTTGTAGTCAGACTTAAAGATTGCTGTTCATAAGCGCAAACCATCTAACTTGAAGGAGCTGGATCAGTTTTGCAAGGAGGAATCGGGGCAAAAATCCCAGTGGTAAGATGTGGCAAGCTCATAGAGACTTATCCAAAGCAACTTGGAGCTGTGATAGCCGCAAAAGGTGGCTCTACAAAGTATTGCATTTAGGGGGGTGGATAGTTATGCACATTGACTTTTTTTTTCTTGTAGAAGTAGATTCAGCCAGCACCGTCAGGTTCCACTAACCCCTATAATGTGTTTTATATATTTCTTTTTGAAGTTTTGCTGGAATATAATTACCGTATATACTCGAGTATAAGCCAAGTTTTTCAGCACTTTTTTTGTTCCTGATCTTCCCGAATTTGGGCACCTGGTACTGGCTGATCTTAGGTCCCCTGGACCCCAAGCTTGGCACACATATAGCCCCATTTCTTCTCTACAAGTGTGAAAAGCTTGTTGTCTGCGGGATCTACGGCTGGGGAGCACCAATTTTTCAAAGCCGGCAACCCTTTCAAAGACTTCCAACGTCAGTCTAGTTATGGGCACAGTGAGGCATGGGAACAGTGAGGCATGGGCACAGTGAGGCATGGGCACAGTAAGGCATGGGCACAGTGGGGCATGCACATGGACACAGTGAGACAAAGTGAGTCATGCAGATTGACACCCTAGGCTTATACTCGTGTCAATAAGATTTCCCATTTTTTGTGGTAAAATTAGGTGCCTTGGCTTATACTTGAGTTTATACGGTACATGTTTAAACCCCTTCGCACCAAGCCTTTGCATATATATGCGGCCCCGGATTTAGGGGGTTATACCGGTATGATGCCAGCAGCTGCAGGCATCATCCCGGTACTGTTTTTTAGAGCAGGCGTTTGGCATTCCAGGGATAACAACTGATGCGGCTAAAGGCCACTCGGTTTTTTCCCCGGAGGAGCGGGAGGGGAATCCCCTCTCCCACCACCTTCCACCACTCTTATCGGGCCTCCCATCCCACCGGGAGACACGATCCACCTGTTTCAACGTCTAGAAACAGACTGGTACGTAGCCAGAAACAGCTTTGTTCCAGTCTCCTGTATGTAAATACGGAAGCAACGTCACTTCCAGTTTATTAGGCTGCCAATGGGGCCAGTTTTTTAAAAAAAAATACAGTATTCAGAATCGCCGCTTATGGCGATCTGAATACTTTGAAGTGCAAAGGAGGAATCCCTCCATAAAAAGTACCTGTCACTGCATATACCGCAGCACCGGCAGATCCCTGCGCATGCGCTAAAACACAGCTCAGTGCGGTGCCCGTTTTTGTGAAAATATCTCCTTAACCGTGTAGGTTAAGGAGATATTTCTTGCACCTACAGGTAAGCCTTAATCTAGGCTTACCTGGAGGTGCAAGTTGCAAGAGTGGGTTTACAACTACTTTAATGACATACAGTAATGGTTACAGTCTCATCTTGCTTTTGAAACTCCAGCTGTAAAAAATATATAACAAAAAATTAATAATAGCAATCTATAACAAAAACATCATATAGCTAAGTCACTAGGGGACGCGCGCCCCCGCCGCATCACTATGGACCCGATGCGCGTGCCCGGCGGCTGCGATGTCCGCTGGGCATCCGCGATTGCCAAGTAACTGAGCAGGACTGTGGATCTGTGTGTGTAAACACACAGATCCACATCCTGTCAGGGAGTGGAAACCGATGGTGCGTCCCTTGTACATTGTAACACCGATCGGTCACCTCCCCCATTCAGTCCCCTCCCCCCACAGTTAGAATCACTCCTAGGAACACATTTAACCCCTTGATCGCCCCTAGTTTTAACCCCTTCCCTGCGAGTCATATTTATACAGTAATCAATGCATTTCTAGAGCAGGGATCGCTGTATTAATATGAATGGTCTCAAAAATGTGTCAAAAGTGTCCGATGTGTCCACCGCAATATCCCAGTCAAGATAAAATTTGCAAATTGCCACCATTACTAGTAAAAAATAATAATAATAAAAATGCTATAAATATATCCCCTATTTTGTAGCCGCTATAACTTTTGCGCAAACCAGTCAATATACGCTTATTGTGCTTTTTTTTTTACCAAAAACATGTAGAATAATACATATCGGCCAAAACTGAGGAAAAAAAATGTAATTGGATATTTAATATAGCAAAAAGTAAAAAATATTGGCCCAGATTCAGAGAGAATTGGATTCTCGTAGCGTATCAGAAATACACTACGCCGCCGTTTCTTACCTGGCTCTACGTGGAATCCAGGTAGATTTTGTCCAGTAAACGACGGTGGCGTAGTGTATTTCTCCCGTCGCAATCCATATAGACGAGTAGGGGGCGTGAAGGATTTAAAATAGGCGCGTTCCCGCGGCGATCGAACTGCGCATGCTCCGTTCGCAAATTTCCCGCCGTGCATTGCGCGAAATCACGTCGTTACGTCATTCGTTGTTTGAGTAGCGTCGTTTAGGGACATTTCTATTCCCGAACGACTTACGCAAAAAAAAAAAAAAATTATTTAAATTCGACGCGGGAACGACGGCCATACTTAACATGGGCTACGCACCGTTAGACCAGCAAAAAGCTGGTCTAACAGTACGTAAAAATAAACAGACGTAAGCGATTGCGAAGACCGCTCGTATCTTCGTGGATCGCTGTAAAAACACATTTGCATATCCCGACGCATGAAAACGACGCAAACTCCTCCCAGCGGCCGCAAAAATATCGCAGCGTAGATCCGAAGGCTTACGAAGACGTAAGCCTCTCGGATCGAAGCCCGAAGCCGCCGTATCATGGTTTGAGGATTCAAACTAGTGATACGGCGTGCGAAATTTGAAATTACTCCTGTCTAACACCAGTTAGACAGGCGTAATTGCTCTGTGAATCTGGGCCATTGTGTTTTTTAAAACTTGCGCCCATGCTTTTGTTTATAGCGCAGGAAATAAAAACTGCAGAGTTGATCAAATACCACCAAAGAAAGCTCTATTTGTGGGGAAAAACATTATAAAAATGTAAATTGGGTACAGTGTTGCATGACTGCGCAATTGTCATTCAAAGTGTGACAGAGCTGAAAAATGGCTTGGTCAGGAAGGGGGTGAAAGTGCTCGGTATTAATGTTGACATGAAGTTATACACTTCTATTGTTACATGTGCAACAGTGTAAGGCCGCGTACACACGACCAAATAAATCCGATCAAATCGAACTGACAGACCGTTTTGATCGGATTTGTCTGTTGGGGTTTATTGGTTTGATCGTGTACACACGTTGACGCTGCCACATCACCGTCACCAGGAAGTAAAACACTCCCGCGCATGCGTCGAATCCATTCGACGCATGCGCGGGCAGATATGTCTGCTGGTTAGCGTACTAACCAGCAGACATGTTGGACGGACGGGTTCCCAGCAGACAGATTTTAAAGCATGTTGGAAAAACCCACCTGTCCGCCTGTACACACGATCGAATTTGTCTGCTGAAACGGTCCGTCGGACCGTTTCCAGCAGATTGATTCGATCGTGTGTACGCGGCCTAACAGGTTTAAATAAAGATAATATTTTAACACTCGTCAGAGAAAAATACTAATAACATAAAATATATTTTACACTCTCCGCTTGTTTTTTGCAAAACCTGTTGATAAATTTTTTTTTAACAAAATCTGAAATAATAAAAATAAAAAAATTAGTCCATAACAACACTGTATCTAGTTCACATCCAGTAATACATTTCTATTGTTCCATGTAAGTGCAACATTGTAACCAGTTTAAACCAAGATAACACAAAATGATTGTTACATCCTCATATAGTTTTTGTAAGTCCTGTAGATAAAAACAAAAACAAAAAAGCAAGTCCTGTAGATAAAAAATCGATAAAAACAACATTGTATCCAGTTCACATAATACATTTTTATTTTTACATGTAATTTCAACAGATCAAGAATAGTGGACAGTTATCAGCATACTGTAAGGCCCCATACACACGATCGGACATATCCGATGAAAACGGTCCGCGGACCATTTCCATCGGATATGTCCGATCGGGAGTTTGATCCGATGGCGTGTACACACCATCGGATCAAATTCCCCGCCGCCGGACGGCGCGGTGACGCGCCGGTGACGTTGACGCCGCCGCGTCACCACCACGTCACCGCACCAGGAAGTAAAACACTTCCGCGCATGCGCCGAATCCATTCGGCGGCGGCGCGGCGGCGGTGGGAGACGACATGTCTGCTGGTAAGTGTACTAACCAGCAGACATGTCGGGCGGACAGATTCCACCGGATGGATTTTAAAGCATGCTTTGAAATCTGTCGGGTGGAGAAATCTGTCCGCTAGCCCATACACACGAGCGGAGATGTCTGCTGAAACGGTCCATCGGACCGTTTTCAGCGGACATATCCCCTCGTGTGTACGCGGCCTTAGACAAATATCTTATTGCACCAACATCCCTAAATTTAGAAAACATTGAAAGAACGGCATATGGGATTTTAAAGGTGCTAGATAAAATAGTTGATACAACAAGACTTATATAAAAAACTGAAAGACACAAATCATTAACCACTACAGGTATTCATCTACTACCTAACATCTAACAGTAATTTATTGTATACAGTTGAAAGTGGCGTCCATTTTTGTTCAACAGTTTCGCCGATAGGGCTTCATCAGGATTGATGAGAACACTTTATTGAATTTTGCAAGAAAAATCCAACTTTAGATATACAAAGAAGAAAGTACACATAATCATATATTATTTACAACAAAACTATATTAAGCAAATCTTGATAAGGCATGCATGCATATTCTTCAAACAAAGGTGAGAGAAGAAAAAATCAATTGAGTCAATGAATCACATCGACTCTTGAATTGTTTTATTATTTTTCTCACCTTTGTTTGGAGAATATGCATGCATGCCTACATCGGCAGAATGGCATGGCTGGGCAAAGGCACGTACATGTATGTCGCCTTTAAGAGCCCAGCCGTGGGTCACGTGCAGCCGACCCGGCCCGAAGCTCCGTGAATGTGGGACCTGCAGACCCGTTCGCCGCCAGTGTCCCGCGTACAGTCACAGGAGCTGAAGAACGGGGAGAGGTGTGTGTAAACACACCTTCCACATTCTTCACAGTGGCGCTGTCATTGATCGTCTGTTCCCTGATATAGGGAAAGACGATCAATGACGTCACACGTCCAGCCCCGCCTCCCCACAGTTAGAAACACATATGAGGTCACACGTAACCCCTACAGAGCCCCCTAGTGGTTAACTCCTAAACTGCAATTGTAATTTTCACAGTAATCAATGCATTATTATAGCACTTTTTGCTGTGAAAATTACAATGGTCCCAAAAATGTGTAAAAATTGTCCAATGTGTCCGCCATAATGTCGCAGTCATGGAAAAAATCGCTGATCGCCGCCATTAGTAGTAAAAAAAATATTAATAAAAATGCCATAAAACTATCCCCTATTTTGTAAACTCTATAACTTTTGCGCAAACCAATCAAAAAAAACTCATTATTGTGATTTTTTTTACAAAAAATATTTTTTATATATTTATTATAGCAAAAAGTAAAAAATGTTCAATTTTTTTCAAAGTTGTCACTCAATTTTTGTTTATAACGCAAAAAATAAAAACCGCAGAGGTGATCAAATACCACCAAAAGAAAGCTCTATTTGTGGGGGAAAAGGGACGCCAATTGTTTTTGGGAGCGACGTCGCATGACCGCGCAATTGTCAGTTAAATTGACGCAGTGCCGAATCGCAAAAAGGGGCAAGGTCCTTAACCTGCATATTGGTCCGGGTCTTAAGTGGTTAATATAGTTTTGCTGTAAATAATATATGCTTATGTGTACTTTTTTTTTTTTTATATCTAAAGATGGATTTTTCGTGCAAAATTCATTAATATGTCATTTCAACAGTGTACCCAGTTTAAATTAAGATAACATTTTAACATTTGTTAATTGTTACACCTTTATCTTATTTTTGTAAAAAGGAAATAAATCTAAATGCAAAAAACAAACAAACAAATACAGTAGTCTATGACACTGTATCCAGTTCACATAAAGTAATGTCTCTATTGCTACTAGGGTTGTCCCGATACCACTTTTTTAGGACCGAGTACAAGTACCGATACTTTTTTTCATGTACTTGCCGATACCGAATACCGATACTTTTTTAAATGTCATGTGACAGTTTTCAAACCACAATACAGATTAAGGATATTTTCTTTAGAATTATGAAGAACTCTAACTCAAGACATTATAAAATAATAAAAATGAGTAAAAATGAATAAAAAAAATTTTTTTTTCTTGTCACGCAGTAGTAAAAACTCAAAGAATTTTCACAGAACATGTTGATAAATACAAAAAAAGTATTCTATTTAGGTATCGGGAGCATTTGTGCGAGTACAAGTACTCCCAAAAATACTCGGTATCGGTCCCGATACCGATACTAGTATCGGTATCTGGACAACCCTAATTGCTATATTTAAGTGCAACACTGTAAACAGTAAAAATAAAGATAATATTTTAACATTCATGATAGAAACATCTTAATAACATACAATAATTATTACATTATTACATTATCTTTTTTTCTTTTTCTTTTATTTTTCTTTTTGCCGTTCCTGTTGATTAAAAATGTAATAAAAAGGAATTTCTCTCTATAACAACATGATTGTATCCAGTTCCTATAAAGTAATATATTTTCATTGTTACATTTAAGTGCAACAGTGTACCAAGTTGCAAGCAAAATAGTATTTAAAGTGTATTTAAACCCAATCACTAAAAATCTAATCTTATGCCGCGTACACACGATCATTTTTCGGCATGTAAAAAAAGACGTTTTTCAGCCTCTAGAAAATACAAAGTTTTTTCCAACTTCATCATTAAAACGATGTTGCCCAGACACGATCGTTAAAAAAAATGCTCTAGCAAAGCACGGTGACATACAGCACGTAAGATGGCACTATAAAGGGGAAGTTCTATTCAGATGGCGCCACCCTTTGGGCTGCTTTAGCTAATTTTGTGTTAGTAAAAGACGGTTTCGCGCTTTTCTGTCTGTTACAGCGTGATGAATGTGCTTACTCCATTATGAACGGTAGTTTTACCAGAACGAGTGCTCTCGTCTCATAACTTGCTTCTGAGCATGCGCGGGATTTTAACGTTGTTTTAGCCCACACACAATCATTTTTTTACAACCCGAAAAAACGCTGTTTAAAAATGCAGCATGTTCGGAAAAATGTTTTTAGTTTTTCAGAACCCGAAAAATGATGCTTGGTAAAGCGTTCCATAGTCTAGGGCCTTGGACCGCAAATCTTCTTTCTCCTTTGGACTTGTATCTGGCTTTGGGTATTTGGAGTAGATTTTGGTTGGTGGATCGCAGAACGCGATTGGGGTTGTGAGCTTTTAGTTTTTCGCATTGATATTGGGGGGCATTTCCTTGAATACACTTATGCGTCAGAAAGAGTGCTTTGAAAGTGATTCTGTTTTTTACTGGCAACCAGTGAAGGGCTCTCAGCGAAGGTGAGATTGATTTCCATGTTTTTTTCACAGTCACCAGTCTAGCGGCCGTATTTTAAATGATTATTATAGCACTTTTTGCTGTGAAAATGACAATGATAGTAAAAGACGATTCGCGCTTTTCTGTCTGTTACAGCGTGATGAATGTGCTTACTCCATTACGAGCAGTAGTTTTACCAGAACGATCGCTCCTGTCTCATAACTTGCTTCTGAGCATGCGCAGGTTTTTAACGTTGTTTTAGCCCACACACGATCATTTTTTACAACCCGAAAAACGCTGTTTAAAACGTTGTTAAAAAAATGCAGCATGTTCGAAAAAAAAATTCGGAACCCGAAAAATTATGTAAAGCCCACACACGATCATTTTAAATTACATTTTTTTGAAGCGTCGTTTTTTACATGCCGTAAAATGATCGTGTGTACGCGGCATAAGCTTTAACATAAGGAATCATTATAGAAAAAAATTCTGTCTCATCGACACAAAATAATTGTAACAGCTTTTTAATTTGCAACATTGTATTCAGTTCAGTGTTTATGTCTGCTTTTCAATAAAGCTGATTTAAAAAAAAAATCCTATTGAGCCAAGGGGAGTGGTGGATGTGAGCTCAGCTGATGCTCTAGCTCCTAGAGACCAAAGCCTCACATACAACACATTGGAGCTAAGCAGCTGCTGAAGCTGTCACTGGCACACAGAGAGGAGAGCCCTGCTACCCAACACACAGCAAGACAATACAAGAGCAAAGCCTGCAATAGCACAAGGCTGCACATCCACACATTGCTCTATTTGCAAGATCCATTCTGATCTGCAAGACATACTCTGGGATTTTTTGCTATTTTCTACAACATCCATCTAAGGAGGAGGACAAGTGCGAGCAGCATCATCAGCCGGTAGGTAAGTGCCTTCCCTTCTACAATGTGCTCATCCTCTTCTGCACTGGGGATCAGGAAGCAATGCAAATGCAATCAATGTGACAAGGGGATCTGCTGATAATTACTCTCTTTTTTTGGGAAGAGAAGCAGAATTATTTTTGTGTGTTTAATTTCCTCCCCAGCATCCTAAGCCAGTCTCCATGAGCACAGTTATCAACAATGGTCCTCCAGCCTACTGATGTGATTTCATTGCAGTCAGGCATGCTGGTGTGATGAGAAGGGGGTCCGCTGACTCCGTTGATGATCCAAAAAGAAAAAAAAAAGCATCCCTTTTATCCTCTCTTGTTTCTTTGTGCAGGGAATACTATAGTCGACATCTGCAGGTCCCTTTGCTCCTCTTCCTCCTCCCCCCCTCCTTTTCCTGGGTACCAGATTCATAAAGACCAGCTGGTCATCGCTTATTTTTTTGCATGTTTAAATTAGGCCTCCATGTAGATTCAAACCACCCGCTTATTATTTCATTTGGGCGGAAGCCTTGGAGATGCTCTAGAGGCAGACAGTCAAGAAAAAAAGAAAAAAGACAAAAGGCTTTTCGATGGCAGGGGGAACTCTTTGCCCTGTGCAACCTCCAACTTTCTTTCTAGTAGCATCCTTCTTCTGTCCATCCCATGCCCAGTGCTCCTTGCACGCTGCTGAAATGGAAATGGATGTGATCTTGATGTTCCAAGTTACAGAGTTAAAAAGGACAGGTGGGGTTTAAAATCACCATCATTCTTTTTTTTTATTTTTATCTTATGGGCAATTAGGTGTTAATCCCATTGTGTTGTGCATTTTTATCTAATCGACATTGTTTTAAATTCAAAAGCCCCACTTCCCGGCCAATTCATCATTCTTTATTGCCTCCTCAGCACTTCTATCACTTTTCTGTGTGCCTTAAAGGACCAATACACCCAGTTACCAGTAAAGCACACGTTGTCTTTATGGAAAGTACTATCGGAACCACCTGCCTTTTGGACTTGGTTAGGGTTGGAGCTTCTTTTGGTGATTTTTCTTTTTTTTTTGGTTAATAGGTGTTGCATACAAATTCATTAAGGCACGTTTTTTTTTTGGTAATTTAAGACTTTTTTGAGTACCGGGGACATTAGACTTATTTGGTGGACATTGAGTTGACTTATTTGGTGGACATTGAGTTGACTTATTTGGTGGATGTTGAGTTGACTTATTTGGTGGATGTTGAGTTGCCTTATTTGGTGGACATTGAGTTGACTTATTTGGTGGACGTTGAGTTGACTTATTTGGTGGATGTTGAGTTGACTTATTTGGTGGACATTAAGTTGACTTATTTGTTGGATGTTGCCTTGACTTATTTGGTGGACATTGAGTTGACTTATTTGGTGGACATGGGGTTGACTTATTTGGTGGATGTTGAGTTGACTTATTTGGTGGATGTTAAGTTGACCTATTTGGTGAATTTTGAGTTGACCTATTTGGTGGACGTTGAGTTGACCTATTTGGTGGACGTTGAGTTGACCTATGTGGTGGACGTTGAGTTGACCTACTGTACTTGGTTTCTTTTCTTTATTGCCTCCTCAGCACTTATATCACTTTTGTGTGTGCCTTAAAGGACCAATACACCCAGTCACCAGTAAAGCACACGTTGTCTTTATGGAAAGTACTATCGGAACCACCTGCCTTTTGGACTTATTTGTTGGATGTTGCGTTGACTTATTTGGTGGACATTGAGTTGACTTATTTGGTGGATGTTGAGTTTACTTATTTGGTGGACATTGAGTTGACTTATTTGGTGGATGTTGAGTTTACTTATTTGGTGGACATTGAGTTGACTTATTTGTTGGATGTTGCATTGACTTATTTGGTGGACATTGAGTTGACTTATGTGGTGGTTGTTGAGTTGACTTATTTGGTGGATGTTGAGTTGACTTATTTGGTGGATGTTAATTTGACCTATTTGGTGTCCGTTAAGTTGACCTATTTGGTGGACGTTGAGTTGACCTATGTGGTGGACGTTGAGTTGACCTATTTGGTGGACGTTGAGTTGACCTATTTGGTAGACGTTGAGTTGACTTTTTGGTGGGCGTTGAGTTGACAGTTAGATAATCAACTGAACTTTATGGAGAGTACCTACTTATAACCTTCACAGTCAGATTGCTAAAAAGCTCCTATCGGACTTTAGATACTTGAGGTTCTGTTTGCCCTTTTTGAAAAGCTAAATCTTGCCCACTGTTGGGTTATCGGCCATTTTAGGCTGAGTAAGGCTGCCTACAAACATACTTTAAAAGTAAATTTCTTACAGGTGCAGCATTTCATATGGAGGATCATTCAGTAAAAACTAATGACATACCCAACACAGCATTTTAGAACAATATTGGCATAGGCAACCTTCTGATCTGAATACAATAGGTGTATTAAAAGTCTGATACAAAATGGGCCAAATTTGGTTTGAATTTTTTATTTTTTTGGCAATACCAATCTGTGGACAATTATTTAATTTGAAAAAACTTTTAACATAGCATGTTTCTGAAGATTTATGTGTAGGATGCCTTGGGATTTACAGAGTTTGTAAAATGTACTTTAGTGGGATTACTAGATGGCTAGCATTTGTGGAAATGTGGAAACTTTCACTTAATGACTCAATTACCTTCTATTCTCATACACATGAGAAGAATATTGTTTTCCGGAAAGAGTCCAAAAAAAATATTTATTTTTTATATAAAGATAGATAGATAGATAGATAGATAGATAGATAGATAGATAGATAGATAGATAGATAGATAGATAGATAGATAGATAGATAGATGCACACACCCAGGAAAAAAAAAAAACAATCTTTCAGGTGCAAAGCAGACAACGGAGATCACCCAAACTCCAATGTATAAAAAAGAAAAAAAAAGTCCAATCTGCAACACCTACGATCTCATAAGATTGCAACAGTCTCAGATCTGTCAGGACCTTCTTTAAGTCTGTCTATCTATCTATCTATCTATCTATCTATCTATCTATCTATCTATCTATCTATCTATCTATCTATCTATCTATATCTATCTATCCATATCTATCTATCTATCTATCTATCTATCTATCTATCTATCTATCTATCTATCTATCTATCTATCTATCTATCTATCTATCTATCTATCTATCTATCTATCTATCCATATCTATAGATAGATAGATAGAATACAAAACTATATATAATTATACAAAAAATATATGTAGTATAATGTATATATGATTTTAACAGGTTATTATTTGCAATTTAAGTAAAGCTGATTGGCTGCTCCTAATAAGGCAACCTTGATTGGACAGTCTTTAAAGGGGTTACTGACCCTTTAAAGACTGTCCAATCAAGGTTGCCTTATTAGGAGCAGCCAATCAGGTTTACTCAATTAGAGGAAGCCAAGTGTATGTGCATTCATGTGGTGTTGAATGTATATATTTGTACATGAGCACAGTAAACCACCTCAGCCAATTAGATTGCACCCCTTTCGGTTCGGAGCTGACAAGATAGATCATTGTCCATTAATTGCCTTTTTTGCTCATTGACCTTTAACCTTACGAACTGTCACTTGGGTCTTTCTATACTAAAAATAATTGTTAAAATGTAGGTATTCATGGATAGTGGTGGAGCTCAGGAGATGAGGAATTATCTACACTTGCTTTGCCCATGGGAAACGTTTCAGGGTGATTGAAGGCTGTTTCTTGTTGATTAATAAAAATCATTACTAGGCTCCCCAGCGAGATATTAACCCATCATATCCAATTATGTCTGTGCTGATGGAGAAGCTGCTGAAGTGAATCGGTTACAGGTTCTTTATACCGGGGAACACACAGCGGGCTGGTACCAGGGATCTGCACTGCTTATTCTGTTCTTTAGGTCCTGATCAATCATGAATTGCAAAGTGCAATAGCTGATAGTGACCAATCAGAATTGGTCACTTAAAGGGGAACTACGGTACATATTTAGAGTATTGGTTTTCTGGAGATAAAATTGCAGAATGTGTCTAGAAGTAGTTTGCTGTGTGAATTTCACATTTTTGTTGTTTTTTCTTGTTGTTCCATGATTTTATTACTATATTTCACATCTAGGCTTTTAATTCCTCCCTCTAGTGGTCATTGTTATGAGAAGCAATGGGCAACCCTGTTTAAAGCAAACCTGTCATGTGGTCATACAGTATGTGGGCATCCTAGCTAACTATGCTGATTGTCAATATCCTCTGTCACTGACCCAGAACATGTTCCTAAAGTGTTACTAAACCCAGGACCCTGCATTCACTATATCTGGCCTCCCACAGTACACATAACATGGAAACACAAATGTTTTAGTAAATAGAAACTTCTAAATACATTTTCTTATCAGCAGTATATAGCAGTTGTATGACTTCTATCAGTGTCTGGTTAAAGCCAGTAGGAGGAGTTTTAATTCTACTCCGACTGTGCCATGAGGCTGCAGGACCCCCTGACCCTCTGTCTGGACAGTGCTGATTGGCCCTGTGCTGATCACATGCACCCTTGGAAAAAAAAAAAAAAAAAACATTCTCTGGCATGCATTTATATTCAGTCAATACTTTGTAGAACCGACCCTTTCTCTGAAATTACATCTGCAAGTCTTTTTGGGGATGTCTCTACCAGCTTTGCACATCTAGAGAGGGACATTTTTGCCCATTCTTCTTTGCAAAATATTTCAACCTCAGTCAGATTGGATGGAGAGCGTCTGTGATCAGCAAGTTTCAAGTCTTGCCATAGATTACCAATTGGATTTAGGTCTGGACTTTGACAGGGCCATTCTAACACATAAATATGCTTTGATCTAAACCATTCCATTGTAGCTCTGGCTGTATATTTAGGGTTGTTGTCCTGCTGGACAGTGAACCTCCCCAAGTCTCAAGTCTTTTGCAGACTAACAGGTTTTCTTTTAATATTGCCCTGTATTTGGCTCCATTCATCTTCTCATCAACTCTGACCAGCCACCCAATCCCTGCTGAAGAAAAGCATCCCCACAACATGATGCTGGCACCACCACGTTTCACAGTGGGGATGGTGTGTTCAGGGTGATGTGAAGTGTTAGTTTTAAGCCACACATAGCGTTTTGCTTTTAGGCCAAAAAGTTATACTTTGTTCTTATCTATCCAGAGCACCTTCTTCCACGTGTTTGCTGTGTCCCCCACATGGCTACTCGTGACCTGCAAATGGGACTTCTTATGCTTTCTCTCAACAATGGCTTTCTTCTTGCCACTCTTCCATAAAGGCCAGATTTGTGGAGTGTGCGACTACTAGTTGCCTGTACTGCATAGAAAAGCACAGAAAGGTCAAAAACAAGTTAACCAATCCCCCCCCCCACCCCAAAAAAAAAAGAAAGGGCGTTCCAACCTAGTGCATTATCTTAAAACCATAGTTGTATTATTATAAAAAGTGGTAAATATTATACTTACAAATTAGCATTTGCATTGAAGCTTGTCACATAGTACAACAGTATCTCAAAACATGTGGCAGAAGTTAAAGATCCAATAGGCTAACATGTTTCGAGGACTAGCCTCTTCCTCAGAACCAGACTTTATTAGTCTTATAAGGGCAGCAAGATAAGACTTATCCATATTAAACCAAACCAATAGAGATATAGCCTAGTTATCTTGAGCGGGCACACTTCCACGTGCAGGAGAAATTGTGTTTGTGACTAAAATAAGGTATGTCATGGAAACTGAAAGGTTTTTCTTTTAAAGTGCCAACAGCTTGTTGATAAAGGAGGATGGGTGGGCAGTGGAAAGAAAATGCAAACACAATTAAAATTCATTGCTCTATTACGATCAATTTAGCTATTGTGATGAGCCGTAGGTGCATAAAGGCACGGGTATAAAACCTACACACATACATTCATACATAAACACATATACATATTGTATGTGGACTGGAATGTATGTTTTTCATGGCAGTGTATGTATAGATATTACATGCATTATATTAATATATAATATTTTTAATATGTCATTTTTATATTTTTAAATATAAATATTTTATATATATATATATATATATATATATATATATATATATACACACACATACACTATATTGCCAAAAGCATTGATTGGGAAGCCTGCCTTTACACGCACATGAACTTTAATGGCATCCCAGTCTTAGTCCGTAGGGTTAAGTTTGCCCACCCTTTGCAGCTATACCAGCTTCAACTCTTCTGGGAAGGCTGTCCACAAGGTTTAGGAGTGTGTCTATGGGAATGTTTGATCATTCTTCCAGAAGTGCATTTATGAGGTCAGGCATTGATGTTGGACAAGAAAGCCTGGCTCACATTCTCCACTCTAATTCATCCCAAAGGTGTTCTATCGGTTTTGAGGTCAGGACTCTGTGCAGGCCAGTCAAGTTCCTCCATCTCAAACTCGCTCATCCATGTCTTTATGGACCTTGCTTTGTGCACCGGTGGGCAGTCATTTCGGAAAATGAAGAAACCATCCCCAAACTGTTCCCACAACGTTGGGAGCATGAAATTGTCCAAAATGTCTTGGTATGCTGACACCTTAAAGCCACATATTTTTAATGTCCTAGAAAAAAAAAAACCTGATTCTTGTCAAGCCTGCCTTGCATGCACACGTTCGTGAAAAAAAAAAAATGCTTGAGCAAAGCGCAGTGACGTACAACATGTATAAAAGGAGAGTTCCATATGGATGGCGCCACCCTTTGGGCTGCTTTTGCTGATTTGGTGTTAGTAAAAGTTTGATGAGAGACAATTCGCGCTTTTCAGTCTGTTACAGCGTAACGAATGTGCTACAGTATCTCCATTACAAACGCTAGTTTTACCAGAACGAGTGCTCCCATCTCATAACTTGCTTCTGAGCATGCTCATTTGTTTCACGTCGTTAAAACCTGCACATGACCATTTTTAACGATGTGAAAAACAACGCGAAAAATTAGAGCAGGTTTAAACGTTGAGAAAAATGCTCTGGAGCCTACACACGATCGTTTTTAATGACTATTTTTTCACGTCATGAAAAACGGTTGTGTGTACGCGGCATAAGAGTTCCCTTCACTGGAGCTAAGGGGCCAAGCTCAAAAAAAAACCCCCTAAAAAACAACCCCACACCATAATCCCCCCTCCACCAAATGATTTGTACCAGTGCACAAAGCATGAATGAGTGAGTTTTGGGTGGAGGAACTTGACTGGCCTGCAGAGTCCTGACCTCAACCCGATAGAACACCTTTGGGATGAAATTGAGCGTAGACTGTGTGCCAGGCCTTCTCGTCCACGTTGGTGCCTGACCTCACAAATGCACTTCTAGAAGAATGGTCAAACATTCCCATAGACCAGTGGTTCTCAACTCCTGTCCTCAGGACCCACTAACAGGCCAGGTTTGCAAGATAACTGAAATACATCACAGGTGACATAATTTGCTGCTCAGTGATTCTAGTCTGCATCTCCCCAAGGTAATACTTAAAATCTGGCATGTTAGGGGGTCCTGAGCACAGGGGTTGAGAACCACTGCCATAAACACACTTCTAAACCTTGTGGAGAGCCTTCCCAGAAGAGTTGAAGCTGTTATAGCTGTAAAGGGTGGGCCAACTCAATATTGAACCCTACGGACTAAGACTGGGATGCCATTAAAGTTCATGTGTGTGTAAAGGCAGGTGTCCCAATACTTTTGGCAATATTGTGTGCGTGTGTATATATATATATATATATATATATATATATATATATTAATTTATATATATATATATATATATATATATATATATATATATATATATATATATATATATTGTGACAGTAGGAGCTACTGTCATGGTAAAATGGACAGTTGGCTGGACACAGGGTATGCACATTTGCTGGGTGCAACTCTACAGAGCGTAGATGTGGACTGGAGAAGATTGCTTTTGCAGCTTTCTCCAGGTTTTGGTATTTTGAAATGGGGCTGTGTAGTTTGGAGATTACACAGTGTCTAGGGTGGACCGGGATCTCCAACCCTGTATCCAGACTTTGTTCATTACCAGCAGGGTGTGTGCTCAGGTGAGCACAGCCCTTTATAATGAGAGTGTAGGAAGAACTCATGGCTCCCAGTTGGAGACAGCTCCACAGTAAGAGACAAGAGGTCTCCAGAAATCAGGGAGGCTGTAGGAGACAACCAGAACGTTGGCTACTACAAGAGGGAGAGCTGTAGACGCTGAAGGGAAGCTGTCTACGTTGAGGAGTCCGCTGGTCTGGGTGACCAGGACAAAGCGCAGAAGTACTGCTACAGAGAGCCAGGTGGGCTAGTATTTTCGGTTTTGTGTTTGATGGAGAAGAACCCGCTGCTTGGGAAACCTTTGTTTGGCCTATTATTTTTGCCTTTTTAATAAAAATGGACTACCATGCCTTAAAAACGGACTGGCGTGAATCACTAAAAAACGCATATACTACGAGAGTTAACAACCCCCAACTTTACAATATATATATATATATATATATATATACATACACACACACATGCTGTGTGTCTGTGACTATATGTGCTTAGGCAGAAGGGGTTAGGCACCCAAATAAAGTCTGATTTTGCTGACACATTCTGCCATGCTTGTTATATCATGTAAATAAGAGGATAGACGATAGGATGCACACAATGTTACCCGTGCTTTTACGGAATGTTGCAGAATATTCCATGAGTCATTGGAACATGCGATTGATTATTAGATGACACACGGTACCTCTGCCTGTACGGATCCTCTGCAGAGACAGGGTCAATCACTTAAGTTGTGGAATAAACTGATGATTTAAATAACTCCTGACATCTTGACTATGCATTGCTGTTTATAAGCACCTCTCTTTTTTTTTGTGATGCTGGGACATGTATTGAAAATGTGTTTTATCTATGGCAGATCTTGTACATCAGGTGTAGACAACCCAGGCAGGATATGGTGGGATGTGTGGTTCCTCAACATGAGATGGCTATTGATTGCCAAGTATATAATTTATACAGGGGGGTGGAGGGAAGGTGAGGGATTCCAATCATAACTGCTTTTTTCCTTTGTGCTTTATATCCTACTTCTATTCCTGCAGAGTGAACTTGTGTTTCCATTACAAATTGAGACTCATCAGACCAGGCAATGTTTTTCCAATCTTCTATTGTCCAATTTTGTGGAGCCTGTGTAAATCGTAGCCTCAGCTTCCTATTCTTAGCTGGCACAAGTGGTACTCGTGTGGTCTTCTGCTGCTGTAGCCAATCTGCTTCAAGGTTCGATGTGTTGTGTGTTCAGAGATGATATTCTGTATACCTTGGTTGTAATAAGTGCTTACTTAAGTTACTGATGCCTTTCTATCATCTCAGACCATTCTGCCCATTCTTCTCTGACCTCTGACATCAGCAAGGCATCTTCATCCAAATAACTGTCACTCACGGGATATTTTATTTTTCTGACAATTCTCTGTAAACCCGTGAGATGGTTACACATGAAAATCCCAGTAGATCAGAAGTTTTTGAAATACTCCAACCAGCCCGTCTGGCACCAACAACCATGCCACGTTCAATGTCCTTTCTTCCCCAGTCTGAAGCTCAGTTTGAATTTCAGCAAGACGTCTTCACCACGCCTAGATGCCTAAATGCACTGAGTTGCTGCCATGTGATTGGCTGATTAGCAATTTGTGTTACCAAACAATTAAACAGGTGTGCCTAATAAAGTGGCATATAGTATCTTGCAAAAGTGAGTACACCCCTCACATTTTTGTAAATATTTTATTCTATCTTTTCATGTGACAACACTGAAGAAATGACACATTGCTACAATGTTGTGTAGTGAGTGTACAGCTTGTATACCAGTGTAAATTTGCTGTCCCCTCAAAATAAGCAATTTATGTTATCAAGCAGTAAACACATGTACACAATAAAGTGGCTGGTGAGTGAATAGAAAAAAATGAGTGAGGTTTGCAATCTTTATATCACATGGTATTTGCTCAGCGCTTTTTCAAACGCAAAATGTAAACTAAAAAATATGCTTTAATGAATTGTATTGCAAACAAACACAATAAAATATCTAATTTGTTTGGTGAAATGTAAAAGATATTATGCCGAGTAAATAGATACCAAACATGTAATGCTCTAAAATTGCATATGTTTGTGGAATGTCGCCAAACTACGGTACTTAAAACATCTCCATAGGTGTTGCTTTAAAAATGTTTGCAGGTTACCAGTATAGAGTTACAGAGAAAGTCTGGTGCTACAATTATTGCTCTGACATTTGCGAAGAAACAGAGAGGTGGAACTGGAAGTGACAAAATCTCATTGCTTCTGGTTCCCAGGGTCACAGAGAGGGAGGAACAACATTAGTTGTTCTGTGCAGTCATCCCACCGGGCTCCGCGATTGGATTAGAAAGTGCGGGGGGGGGGGGGACAAACATATTCCGCCACCTGCAGAAGTGATTTAGTGGCTGTTTACCAGTCTAATCACTTCTGCATTAAAGGCAACCGCCGGCAAAAAAAATGCCATGATGATGCCTGTAACTCCCAGTATACACACTGACCACCAAGGACATCATATGATGGCCTATGGTCGGCAAGTGGTTAAGAGCCTATTCCAGGTTATCGGAAAAAAATCCCCATAATATGTGTAGAAAAGGAAGTTTTGCTACAATACTCACCCTTTACCCAGTGCTGTCCCCTGTAGACCTACTAACAGCATCATTCAACCTTTTTTCTGGGAGCCCAGGGTGTCAAGGAGCTGTCCCCAAGCCTGGAGTCATAGGAGAATGCCCACAACCAGAGGAATAAGAAGAGGAAAGGGACCTTTGATGTCACGTATATTATGTATGTTGGGAGATATGAAGTGGGTGCTTCCAGGGGGGTTCTAAAGTGCTAACAGTTTTCTTCTACTGAGTCCATGGTCTGAGGTTAACCAAGCAAAAAATATTGCAAACTGTTACAATGTATAACTGTTGAATTGGTGTGTGTGATGCTCAGTACGGTACCTTGCATGCCAGTAGGATGTCCATGATGGCCAGCAGCTGGCAAGACCCATTTTCATTCTGGGTGAGTAGGGATGAGCCGAACACCCCCTGGTTCGGTTCACATCCAGAATATGCGAACAGACCAAAAGTTCACGTGAACATTCGAACACTGTTAGTCTATGAGACTCAAAAGTGCAAATTTTAAAGGCTAATATGCAAGTTATTGTCCTAAAAAGTGTTTGGGGACCTGGGTCTTACCCCAGGGGACATGTATCAATGCAAAAAAAAGTTTTAAAACCGGCCGTTTTTTGGGAGCAGTGATTTTAATAATGCTTAAAGTGAAACAATAAAAGTGAAATATTCCTTTAAATGTCATACCTGGGGGGTGTAAAGTATGCATGTAAAGTGGTGCCTGTTTCCCATGCTTACAACTGTTCCTGCACAAAATGTAATTTTTGAAGAAAAAAAAGTAATTTAAAATCACTCGTGGCTATTCATGAATTGCCGGTCCCGGCAGGGGACCCCCCAGTCTATTACCAAGCGCATTGGGTCTGGTATTAATATTAAGGGGAACCCTGCTGGTTTTTTTCAATGACTGATCTGTATTGCCGGGACCCTGAAAATTCACTAATAGCTGCAAGTAATTGTAAATGGCTTTTTTTCCTTTAAAAAAATACATTTTGTGCAGGGAACCAAAATAAAAAAAAAGTGTGGGGGTCCCCCCAAATTCCATATCAGGACCTTCAGGTCTGGTGTGGATTTTAAGTTAAAAAAATGGCATTGGGTTCCCCCAAAAATCCATACCAGACCCTTATCCGAGCATGCAACCTGGCAGGCCACAGGAAAAGAGGGGAGGATGAGAGTGCCCCCCTCCTGAACCGTACCAGGACACATGCCCTCAACATGGAGAGGATGTCCCCATGTTGATGGGGACAAGGGCCTCATCCCCACAACTCTTGCCTGGCGGTTGTGGGGGTCTGCGGTTGGGGGGCTTATCTGGAAGCCCCCTTTAACAAAAGGGACCCCAGATCCTGGCTCCCCCATGTGAATTGATAACGAGTACATTGTACCCCTATCGTTTCACAAAAAAAAGTTAAATTGTTAAAAACCACACAGACACAGCTTTATAAGTCCTTTATTAAAAATACAAAAATTTAAAAGAAAAAAAAGTTTCCAGCGATGTATTTTACTCTTGCTCTCCACTCCAGTGATGGAATTCATTCTCGGTATCCAGCGATGGGCGATCTCCACTCTCCAACGATGATATCAAGCATGGAACAAGCACACGATTCTGACTCCATCTGAGACACCCTGGGAATGACGCGGCGCTAGCCTGACAGCTCTTATGTAGCCACCCATCATGTGACCCCATCCCCCTCTGACGCAAGGGGAAACACCAGGCTTTCCCATTAAGGTGGGTGGGTGGTTTCCATTGCATCAGAGGGGGGAACCCCAAACACACCCATTGTAGTGCATTCTATTGTCTCTTATGTACAAAAAACCTAGGCAAGCACCCCAACCAGCACCCCAACCTCCAATTACATTTACATCTTCCTAGGAAGTCTGAATCGGACCTGTGATCCATCCGACAGTGAAAGCAGATATAACTCGGCTCAGGATTCTCCAAGGAGCTCTGTGAAATCAGATTACAGGGAACTCAGATTAACGTAAACACAGTGAACTTTGTAATTTAATCACAGTTGCCATGTTCCCTGTATAAGATTACCGTATATACTTGAGTATAAGCCGAGTTTTTTAGCACATTTTTTTGTGCTGAAAATGCCCCCCTCGGCTTATACTCAAGTCATCTTTTTACGCCTTACCTCCCAGAATTAGGGGACACTTGGCACACATAGCCCCACTATTCCTCTACAAGTGTGCAAAGTTTTCTGTCTGGGGGACCTACGGCCGGGGAGCACCGATTATTTCAAACTCGGGCACCCCTTCTGTATACTCCCATGTTAAACTTAAGTCTAGTCATGGGCACAGTGAGGCATGGGCACAGTGAGGCACAGTGAGGCACAGTGAGGCTTGCAAATGGACACCCTAGGCTCATACTCGAGTCAATATGTTTTCCCCGTTGTTTGTGGTAAAATTAGGTGACTCAGCTTATATTCGGGTCAGCTTATACTCGAGTATATACGGTAACCATTCACCAGCTTAATTTTTTTCTGAAATTGCTCTCTGATGCATTTACACTTTAAGAACGAGGAGTACAGGGAGCGGAAGATCAACCAGCAATTCATGAGCATATCTTCCATCCTTTATAAAGGGAGTTAGAAACCAGTTCTCACCACGGGCATGTGTCGTGCCTGCATGCATTCTTTCGTAAACAAGAGCGGCCATGTCTAGTATTGGCAATTATGCCAGGTCTTTAATTAATCACATGGAGTCCTTCTTCTGATTAGCATCCTGACTCCAGCCCTCTATGTTCTGGAAGCCTCCAGAATGCAGGAAGAAGTAATCAAACCTGCAGCCAGTGAGATCTAGAGCAGCCCAGAGAAATAAATAGCTGCTCCAATGCTTACAGAGGAGCCAAAAATAACTGAATTGACCTATCATCCTAGCAACCCACCTAGGAGAGGGCTACATTTGTAAACTTACTTTGTGTTGATCCCCAGACATTTACTTCCTTTGTGAGGATAATATTTCAGCCTTAAATGAAATCAGGGGAGTGCCTGTCTTTTCTACCCATTACAGCATACATATTGTTTCTGGTAAAACTACAAGACAGGTGCTCTATGATCATGAGGATGTTTTCTGATAATTTTTTGTCACATGCATTCGGAATGTATGCTACGTTTTGCGGTGATTTTATCCTCATGTCACTGTCATAGAGATGCCAGGAGTTTATTGTACAGTATAGAAATTAGATTTTTCTCCTGTGCGCTGCTGAGTCAGATTGTATATTTATTCCTTTATGCCTTTGTACAATGTACAGCTGACTTTGAAAGAGATGCCGAAGAATTACGTTTTCAGAGTTTCCTTGTGTCATACTTGCTGGATTCCACTCTGTGAGCCCGCTGGCTTCGAAAAAAGTAGAAAGAAAACCACTTTGATCTGCAAAAGATTCTGTTCATGTTCTTGTTTATGTTCCTTTGCCCATTGTGGAGTGGCAAACCACCATAATGTAAAAAAAAATGAAACTAAAATCTACGACATCTTTTGCAATTACCTCCGTGATCCGTAATCAGATATCTTTAACTACATGCCATCTATTCGCAGTGGTAGCTGATGGTATATATATTTTTTTTTGGGGGGGGGGGCGGGTGACCCCTCCGAAGACACCCCCCCAGCGGTCGGTCAATTGAGTGTTCCCCCAGGTCGTGGGCTTCCGCTGGGCAGCGGGTGGAGGCTTCACCCTGCATCTCCCACTTCCTCAGCTTCACAGCAGCGCGGGTTCATGGCGGTGCGTCTTACCCTGTGTCTCCTTCCTCTTCGTTGGCCAATAGGATAATTTCTCCTCTCGACCAATCGAGTCTCAGGACCCGCTTTCTGAGATAGGATGAGAATCAGGAAAACAATAGCAAATATTAATTCGCTATTGGTCACACAACTAGGTGGCTCAGGGCACAGTACTCTGCGCCCCAAGCCCACCCCTTTTCGAAGCCTCCGGCTCTAATCACGTCATTCTAAAGAAAGAAAAACATTACAATCCATGCATTTGGCACCCTGCATGTAAATTAGGGGCCGTATGGATTGGCTGTTGCTGTCTATATGCCATTTTTAAATGGCTTGGACTGATACTTCAAGTGGTTAAAACAAGCTCATCGTTGCCGCTACAGCCATGAGTTTAATATCATTTTTTTAGTTGCAGGGAAAGAAAATCCATTACTTCCCTCTCTCAGAACAGAGCTCTTCCTTGTTTACATAGACATCCTGTGTGTTTTCCCGGGTGCCGCTTATTGGCTTCTGCTGTGGCAAATCACAGTAGAAGTGGCCTGCCGGCTGCACACGCCCCCTAGATGCAGTAGGTTATTGGTTGCAGGGTGAACCTATTGGATTTGGTCTTAGTTGTGATAGACTTTTAGTTTCTGGGCAGCGTTTTGAGGGTGGAAATGGTGGAAGTTTTGGGTTCTATAGAGTAGTGTTTGCAGAACAAGGATGGTCTGAGTTGGGGGAGAACTGCTTTACACCAAAACAAGCTGGACCTCCCAGCTGGTTGTACAAGCCACCCCCACAGTGATGTTAATCAGGATGGCACTGCTGATATTTTGCAATGGACTTCATTAATTATATTTTTTATGTTATATATTTTTAAACAGTTTTTATACCTTTTTCTTACTATTCGTTATTTATTTTTTCTAAATATAAATGTATTTTTATATTCTACAGAGATAGCACAAAAAAAGCTGTTTGGCTAAAGACTCTCTAACTGAGCCTTTAAAGGATTCTCTAGAGCGCAGTGAAGCTATGTGTAAACTGAGCTTGAGCTAGTGAGCTCTGTAAATAACAGATTTTTTTTCTGTACATTACAACTTAGTTAGAAATAACTAACAACTTGTGAAAAGGAATCTAGTGCTCCATCTGCTGGCTGAAAATAGTAACTATGAATTATTTCAAACAATTTCCTTTATAACTTTATGATTTTTTTTTTTTTTTTATCTAAATAAACAATTTGTTTAATTTTAAGCAAAATCTATCACTTCAAAGTTAAACTACAGGCAAAAACCCTGTGCTCCATAGGGGAGATTTACCTTCACTTCCATAGCCAAAACAGGAAGTAAGAGAAAATTCCTGTAAGTTAAGGGAATTCCTTAGGGACTACCAGGTCTCTAAGAACAGGTGTCCCCATTAGAATATTTCCCCACTATTACGTTTCTGGGGACATCCAAAATGTGGATTTTTTTACTTATTGTGGTAAGCAAGACACACAGATAGGGTAAATCTCTCTAACAAGGACACAAACAGCAATAAAAACCTGTCAGGGGTACTAATCTATCTATATTCTGTTCAAAATGTAAAAAAGTTTTGTTTTTAGTTATACTTTTACCCCTTCATGCCTCCCGGCCCTTTAAGAGTTCTAGAAGCCAGGCGTGGGGCATATACGGGTTATGTGACCTCTGTGATTGGCTGTCACATGACCGGAAAGCTCCCATTCGTAAGTATCCATCGGGAGCATACTGACGGAACACTGATAACAATGCTGGGAAACTGAATCATGGTTCCGTCTATCACAGACGAGGAGGAGGCGGGGCTTTGTTACAGTGGACATCCACCGACTGCACTTGCATGACACAGCAGGAGATCAAAAGGAACATGAGGCTGCAAGTGGGCACAGTGAGGCTGCAGATGGGCATTGTTGACCCTCTTTTCCACTTACAGTAGCTTCTGCATTTCCCACCCTAGGCTTATACTCGAGTCAATACGTTTTCCCATTTTTTTGTGGCAAAATTAGGTGCCTTGGTTTATATTCGGGTCGGCTTATAATTCGAGATTTTCCTAGCTTGTGACGGAAAATATTGGTTATATGAAGACAGGAGGCGAGTATCTTGCATTAATCTTTCTTTATTAATGCCCATAGCAGAATCTTAAATAACTTTTTTAAAAGAAGAATAAACATAAGAACAACTGTGTGGGACTACAAATCCCAGCAGCCCTCAGTGTAACGGCCCCTCCTCCCTACGGACCCTATAAGAAGGCTGAGTACTTCCTTGCACTTCCTCTTTCTGACTGCGATGCCAGTGTGAACAAACCAGACAACAGTCCAATATCAGAAGTCGGTATTCCCGTAGTAGACCGATGAGTTCTCTCAATGGATCCATAGGTACGGGACGTCATCTCTTACTGGGGAAACTTCAGCCAGGATCCAACCAAAACAACATTCCAACGTGGAGTCAACACGAATCTGGGAAGTCCGAATGGTATACTCTCGGATCGTTTCAGTAACCTAAAACGAGAGCAAGATGACCATAACAGGGAGGGTAGGGTGGGAAGATACTCGCCTCCTGTCTTCATATAACCAATATTTTCCGTCACAAGCTAGGAAAATCTCGAATTATATTTCAGACAGGAGGCTCATATCTTGCATGTTTAAAGCTAAGCGTACTTATTCTATACACCAGGGCAAAATATCAGAGTATGTATACATATACCGAGTGTAAGTAAATTACAACAGCTTGTATGATAACTAGGTATCCACACTAGGGCGTAAGAACTGACAAGGATACATGGGATTCAGGCCTGAAGTAAAATTCCCGAAAGGTAGATTCCGACGACCAGTCGGCCGCCAATAAGAGGTCCGATAAGGAACCCCCCGTGGAAATCACCTTAGTGGCCATCGCCCCCCTGGTCGAGTGAGCGCCAAACAAAGTTAAATCTATGCCTGATAATTCCATTACTAGACGAACCCACCTGGCCAGAGTGGCCGAAGTCACCGGGAGGTGAGGTCGCACATAAGAGACCAACAATTGTGATAGGGTAGGAGAGCGAAGAGTCGCCGTACGCGATTCGTAGGCTTGAAGGCAACGTACCACGCAAAGTTGCGGGTGAGAAGGAAAGAACGGGTAAAAAACCGAATGAAGTTGAGTCTTGGTTCTGCGCACTACCGAGAATCTAACCCCTTCCGGCGAAAACTGACGGCGCGAAACGTCTAGGGCTCTGACGTCCGAAACTCTTTTTATAGACACTAGGCAAAGTAACATGGTGAGCTTGAGGGAAAGATCTCGCAGGGAAAGCAGGTGATTGTCTTCCCAGGTAGAGAATAGCTGAAGTACTTTGGTCACATCCCAAGTGGATTGGTAGCGAGGTTTAGGAGGACGGGTAAGCCTAGCCCCGCGGAGGAGACGACACACCAAGGGGTGTCTCCCGACAGGGAGGGACTCTACGGGAAGGTGGTATGCCGATATAGCGGATCTGTACACATTAAGTGAATTGTATGCCTTACCCGAGTGAAAAGCTTCAGCCAGGTAGTTGACAATCGTGTTCACAGGAGCTCGAGTGGGATCAACTTGTCGTTGATCACACCAACGAACCCATAATCCCCAGGCAGATCGGTATGCCGATCTAGTCCCAGGGGCCCAGGCCAGGGCGAGAAGGTCTCTAGCTGAAGATGAAAGTCCATCACTGGAGTCTGACGTCCCGAGACCAACCATGCCAGCAGAGGCAATCTGCCTTCCAGTAATAGCGGGTGAGCATCCCCGACAGGATTGGTCAACAGGTGGGTCGAGTGAGGGAGGAGTCTGGGATAATCGATCGACATACCCAGAATCATGGGAAACCATGGTTGAGCTGGCCACCACGGAGTGATAAGGGCTACCGTGGCCGCCTGATTGGCTACGTGAAGGAGCATTCTGGTTATCATGGTGAAAGGAGGGAACGCATAGTGTAACCCTGCGGGCCATGTCTGAAGGAGTGCGTCCGCCGCAATCGCTTCTGGATCCGGCCTCCAGCTGTAAAAGCGGGGTAGTTGGCGATTGAGCCTCGATGCGAACAGGTCCGTGTGAAAGGGACCCCACAAGGTGTGGATTGCTAGAAACACCGATCTGTCCAGCATCCAGTCGCTCGTATCGGTCAGGTAACGGGAGTTCCAGTCTGCCACGTCGTTGGAAGTTCCCGGAATATATTCCGCTAGAGGGGTGATGTCGCGTGAAAGGCAGAAATTCCAGAATTCTGATGCCAAATTGGCCAGAACTTTGGATCTCGATCCCCCCAGGCGATTGACATACTGGACTGCCGCCACATTGTCCATGCGTATAAGAACGCAACATCTGGATCTCTGTGACAGAAAACTCTTGACGGCGAAAAATGCTGCCAGGAGTTCTAACGCGTTGATATGAAGGGTAGCTTCCTCCGCTGACCATGTCCCCCCAGTGGAGACAGGGCCACAGCGAGCTCCCCATCCTAGACGGCTCGCGTCTGATTCCAGAATGATGTCTGGTCGGGGCGTGAAAATGGCCTTGCCGTTCCATTCTACCGCGTATCGGAGCCACCAACGTAATTCCGCCTCCGAATCCGGACAAAGGGAGATTTTGTCCGAGTAGCGGAGGCCCTGTCTCAGGTGAAGAGTTTTCAGCCGTTGGAGAGCCCGATAGTGTAGAGGAGCCGGGAAAATTGCTTGAATGGAAGCGGATAAAAGGCCGACCATGCGAGCAAGAGTCCTCAGAGAAATGAGGCGTTTCCGGAGAATCGTATTGATTTCTTTCCGGATCAGGGCCAGCTTGGCACTGGGCAAACGCAATACCGCGTGTGTGGTGTCCACCGAGAACCCTAAAAATTCCACCACCTGGGACGGTTGGAGAACTGATTTGTCGAGGTTGATGAGGAAACCCAATTTTTCCAAAAGTGATACTGTCCAGTGTTTGTGTAATTCGGCTTGCGCCTTTGAATGAGCCATGATAAGTATGTCGTCGAGATAGATGATAAGCCGAACGCCCCTGCGGCGGAGGGTGGCTATCACCGGTTTCATCACCTTGGTGAAGCACCAAGGGGCTGAAGACAGTCCGAAGGGCAGACAAGTAAACTGCCACATGTGGTCTCTCCATTGAAATCTCAGGAATTGTTGGGATGACCGGTGCATAGGTATCGTCAGATACGCATCTTTGAGGTCTATTTTTACTAGCCAGTCCCCTTGAATTAAAAGGTCCCTCAACATGTGAATCCCTTCCATTTTGAAGTGACGATACGACACAAATTGGTTCAAATCCCTGAGATTTATCACAGGTCTGTATCCCCCATCCTTTTTTCGTACCAGAAAGAGATTGCTCACGAACCCGGGAGACCTGGGGTCCACCTCTATCACCGCACGTTTTGCGATGAGGTCCTGGAGTTCTCTGTCTATGAGATACACATTGTCTTCTGAAAAATGTATGGGATTTAGGGGCACCAACCTGTTTGGTTGTGATGTTAGTTCTATGCAATAACCGTTGACTACGGCCAGAACCCATGGGTCTGCCGTAATCATGGACCAGGCGTGGATAAAATGTCTCAACCTGCCCCCCACCGGTATGACAGAATGGCATTTTCCCAGTAAACTCACCGGATGGACGGGATCGTGGGAAACCTCTGCCGCCGCGTCCTCTCCATGGACGTCCTCTGGGAGGGAAGAATGGAGCTGGTTGAACCATTGGGGTGGAGTATAGTTGCTGCGCGGGAGCGTAAAATTGAGCCGGTGTTCTGGGGGAGGCCCTGTAATAATTTCCTCGGCCGGCAGATCGGCCTCTACCTCTGCCAGCCCTATTAAAAACTCTAGCTCCAGAGTTTGACTTTTTGAGGGAAAATTGAGCCTTGTCCAGACTGTTAAAAAGTCCAACGAAGCGATTTATATTTTTGACCAAATCGTCTCCGAATAGCAGACCCTCGGCTGAGGGACCCGGTTCTGATTCAGCTAAGTGCGACAACTGGGGGTCAAGCCTCATCAATATAGACCTGCGCCGTTCAATGGCGCAGGTTGTGTTAGCTGATCCTAGCAGGCATATGGCCCGTTGTGCCCAGCCACGTAATTGGACCAAGTCAATAGGTTCCTCTGAGGTGACTGCCTGTTCGGACAGGTTGAGAATTTTCGTTAGTGGGCCCAAGAGGTCCAGGACGTGGTCCTGGATCGTTTTGAACGAACGTTCAATCCCCTTTTTTGAAAATTTTCCTGCCTTGGTCAGGTACTTTAATAAGACCGGATCGATCTCGGGTGTGGCTGCCACTTTGTTGGGGATGGACGGCCTGGGGCATTCTGCACGCAATTTGTTTCTATTGGATTTATCCAGAATCCGCCTTACCCAGTGCTCCACGTATTGGGATACCTGGGGAAGAGGGGCCCAATCCCCAGAGCGGGGGTGAATAATCAACTCCGGATTAAAGAAGGGCTCTCCTAGAGAGTCTAATATCGCCTCTGATGGGGCATCCGGATTGGCTTCCATGTTTGTAGCCATTTGCCCAGCCTCCTCTGTGTCTGAATCAGAATCTCTTGCTGAAGTGTGTAAGGACTCGCCCGAGTCGTCATCCGAATCCTCAATAAATGAGTCGGGTTTTTCCCGGAGGGATGACATTAGCTTCTTAGATGGGTACTCCTTGGTTATCAAGGGTCGCATAATTGTAGGATGGCTGGGTCGGCAGGCCGAGGAAGGTCCTGCCTCACGCATCAATTCTACTTCCCCTGCCGGGGAGTCGATATAAGTCGCAGTATGTTTGCGCTTACAAGAGGCCTTGCCCGATTTTTCCTTTACAGGTAGCGTGGGCTGGGTAGAGGTACGAGGGGCAGCAGGAGCTAAAGCAGCCTGTATGGATTGTGTTATTAACACTTGAATTTGTGCTGCGGTGAGCATCTGTGGGGTTTCCACATTGGTTTCAGGTTCCATGTCATCCTGTATCTTATTATGTGACATGATGTCAATAGATTGTTAGTGATTGTAACTCTGTAGTACTGTAGGGATAGGGGATGCGCTCAGTACGGTCTATATATAGGGTAACTGTAACTGGGTAGAATACCCAGTAAGGCAAGTATAGGGGAGGACAGTACAGCACAATGAGGTTCCGCCCTACCGCTCCGCTCCGCTGCAGCCGCCGAATGATTTCCAGCGCGGGCTTGCAGGGAGAACGGCGCTGCCGTGTGACGTCACGGCGATCCGATAGGTTGGTTAGCCAGGAGGAGAGTGAGAGGGAGAGCGAGAGGAAGGCGGGGACGCGCCGTGCATAGGCGCGCCCCTCCTATGAACAGCGCGCTGAACCTGTGAGGAGATGGCGCTCACAGAAGACGGCGCAGTACAAAATAATAGAATAACATGCAGTGTGGCACTAAAAACCGGGGCACACACCGATGGAACGTAGGAATAAGATAATAATATAATATAACAATAATATAATATATATAACAGTGAGAATTAAATTGGTACTTATCTGACTATGAGCAGAAAGAAAGAGGAAGTGCAAGGAAGTACTCAGCCTTCTTATAGGGTCCGTAGGGAGGAGGGGCCGTTACACTGAGGGCTGCTGGGATTTGTAGTCCCACACAGTTGTTCTTATGTTTATTCTTCTTTTAAAAAAGTTATTTAAGATTCTGCTATGGGCATTAATAAAGAAAGATTAATGCAAGATATGAGCCTCCTGTCTGAAATATAATCGAGTATATATCCGGTAGCTGCTCAGGTCTGATCCCTACAGCCTTAACTGAAGAATGGAAGACCACATACATGTTCCCTCCTATTTAGAAGCACCCCAAATTTCAAACAGAGCATCGGAGAAGAGCAGTGAAGGTAAATATCAGTGGATGAAGAGGTTCCCTATCAAGAGAACCTGTCATTTTTGCCTTGACTAGGCAAAGTGAAAACATTTCCCTTGAATTCATGTTGCGATGTACCAGAAAAAAAAAGAAAAAAAAAAGAAAGAAAAATGAAAATCAATTTGGTATTCCATGTAAGCAGAATGTTCCATCTATTTATCATTACTGCTAACCTGATTTTAGCCCACGTACTTGCTGATCCTGAAATCACACACCAAAAACACTAATTTATATAAAATTGTTCTGAAACATGAAGTGCTCTGCAAACTTGAAACGGTCATTTTTTTTCCTGGCATCATTTTTCATGAATTGTCGTCAAGGGGACACTTGTGCTGGAATTGATAGGACATAGAATAATGCATATACATGACTGCAATGTTATGAGTCCCTCAGGTCTTCAACAAGCCTTTAATGAGCCATGCAGGGATAGAGAGTTTTTGCGTCTACCGGGCACAACAGAATCAAGTGGACCAGCAGCTGCATGACCTATACCTTCTTTGTGCAACGGTCAACTTTCTTGTAATAGCAAGCAATCCTTCACACTAATGCATTGTGTATTATAACAACAACTGACATTTTTATTGTAAATATACATTCCTGTAGTGTTATGAGTCCCTCAGGTCCTCAAAATTAATTAGTGAGCCATTCAGGGATATAAAGTCTTTGTTTCTCCCGGTCACAGCAGAATCATGTGGACCTGCAGCTACAGGACCTATACCTTCTTTGTGCAAGAGTCAACGGTCAACTTTCTTGTAATAGCAAGCAATCCTAGCTGCTAAATAGACGCTGGATTGCTTTTGCAAGCAGAGGGAGGGGATGTCCTCCTGCTGCCTTGCACGGTTTTCTCTAACTCTCCTGTTCCACCAGAATGGCTCTGATCTCTGTGGTGAAGAAAACCAGAAAGCGATGAGCGTTCATCACTTCTGGTTTTCCTGGATGTAAACAGCACCATTTTTAATTAGGGAAAGCATTTTATGTCACACACACAAATACCATGTGACATACAAATTTGCAACACCCGTCCATTTTATTCTCTATGACCTCTGCTTTAAAAAAATATGTATAGAATGTTTGGGGGTTCTAAGTTATTTTATATCATAAAAATACTGATTAAACAAAAAGTTCCAGAAAAGGCCTGGTCTTCAAGTTGTTAAATGAAACCCCTGTCTGCCTGCCTTCAATCCAGGCATTTGGTTCTTCTGTGCCTCCACAGAGCCTTGAACGTCAGTTGTTGCACACCCTTTACAGACCAGCATCCACAGAATCCCTATTTTAAAGACTTAAGATCCGTGCCATAGCCAAATGACAGCCACAGCGTGGATCTGCTTTCCCGGGGGGCCGTCAATAAAAGTCCTCCCCTTTGCACGCTCCTGCGCACGCCCGCAGCACGTGCTGTGATCACTGAGACTTGAGTGATTACAGATCCGAGTAAGGGGCCAATCCCGGCCCCTTACCACATGACCAACCAATGACAGCTGATCACGTGATGTAAACAAAAGCTCTGTAATCTTCTTTTTTTTCTCCTCACGCTCACAGCGTGAGGAGAAAAAAAAGCCGTTCACCAGCTTAAGTGCAAGGGACATCAGTCCTGACGAGGAAGAGGCAATTCTGTCTCATCTGTGCCCACAATTACCGCCTGCCAGTGCCACATACAAGTGCCCACAAGTGCCACCTATCAATGCCCACGAGTGCCACCTATCAATGCCCACGAGTGCCACCTATCAATGCCCACACATGCCACCTATCAATGCCCACCAGTGGTGCCATTCAGTGCCTCAGTGCCACCTAGCAGTGCTGCCTATCAGTGTAACCTACCAGTGCCGATCAGTGTCCATTCTTTCCACCAATCAGTGCCCATCACTGCAACCAATCAATGCCCATCACTGCCACCAATCAGTGCCTTGAGGCAATTCAATTTGCATATGTAGCGCTATACAAGTTACTCACTCACTCACCTATTAGTGTCACATTTCAGTGCCACCTATCAATGCCCTTCAGTGACACCCATCAGTACCACCTCTCAGTATCACCTCTCAATGCCCACCAGTGCTGCCTAACAGTGCCCACCATTCCTGCCTATTAGTGCCCACCAGTGTCGCCTTATCAGTGCCTATTAATGCAGCCCATCTGTTCCCATCAGTGGCCATGAGAGCAGCCTAACGGTGCCCATCAGTGCAGCCTCATCAGTGTACATCAATGAAGAAGAAACATTACCTGTTCGCAAAATTGTATAACAAAATGTAAAAAAATTTAAAAAAAAACGTGGTCTTTAATTTAAACCACAGAGGTGATCAAATACCACCAAAACAAAGCTCTATTTGTGTAAAAAAAAAAAAAAAGATAAAAATGTCATTTGGGTACAGTGTTGTATGACCGCACAATTGTCATTCAAAGTGCATCAGCGCTGAAAGCTGAAAATTGGTCTGGGCAGGAGGGGGGGTTTAAGTGCCCAGTAAGTAAGTGGTTAAAAAACGAAGGGTAATTAAAGCAACATATATTTACATACCTCTGCTGCTTTGAGATTTTGTAGTGTAGTATTATATATGGTTACCAGCTACCTGCATTATTAAAAGCTATGCAGATCCCAGTCCCTCCATATTGACGTGGATTTCATTCTTGGTGCACAAGCAACTTCTCCTACCGACAGTATGATGCCTTCAGGCCACTTTAGTTTTGTATAACATCTACCCATGAGAACAGTCATTTCAAATACTAATTTGTACTCCCTAGTTGAAAATCATGAACACTGTCGTTTGCTCTATAAGCGCTATGGATGAGCTTCGTATTCGATTCAAACTCATGTTCGACTCGATCATCGTATGTTCGATCGCTCGTCAAAATACTCAGGTAGATAGAGCAGGCAGGCAAGCTAGTCAGTTAATGTTACAGTGTAGAGGATATATATACTGTACATCCCAGGTGTTGTACATATATTTAAACACTGTATAGCTTAGCTAGATCAGTTCTTTCTAATTTACTGGCAGGCAGGTGATTGTGCTATTTAACCACTTAAGGACCGCCTCCTGCAGATTTACGTCGGCAGAATGGCACGGCTGGGCACATCAACGTATATATACGTTGGTTTTAGTACCCAGCCGTGGGTCGCGGGCGCGCGCCCGCGGGCGCGCGCCCGCGACCCGGTCCGAAGCTCCAGGACCGGGACCGCGGGATTCGCGGACCCGATCGCCGCTGCAGTGCGGCGATCCGTCCCTGGAGCGGAAGAACGGGGAGAGCCGTGTGTACACACGGCTTCCCCGTGCTTCTCTGTGGCCGGAGCATCGATCGCGTCATCCCTGTAATAGGGGGACGCGATCGATGACGTCACACCTACAGCCACACCCCCCTACAGTAGTAAACACAACACATTAGGTACACATTCCCTACAGCGCCACCTGTGGTTAACTCCCAAACTGCAACTGTCATTTCCACAGTAAACAATGCAATTTAAATGCATTTTTTGCTGTGAAAATGACAATTGTCCCAAAAATGTGTAAAAATTGTCCGAAGTGTCCGCCATATTGTCGCAGTCACGAAAAAAATCGCTGATCGCCGCTATTAGTAGTAAAAAAAAAAAAAATTAATAAAAATGCAATAAAACTATCCCTTATTTTGTAAACGCTATAAATTTTGCGAAAACCAACCGATAAACGCTTATTGCGATTTTTTTTACCAAAAATATGTAGAAGAATACGTATCGGCCTAAACTGAGGAAAAAAAATGTTTTTTTATATATTTTTGGGGGATATTTATTATAGCAAAAAGTAAAAAATATTGCATTTTTTTTTAAATTGTCGCTCTATTTTTGTTTATAGCGCAAAAAATAAAAACCGCAGAGGTGATCAAATACCACCAAAAGAAAGCTCTATTTGTGGGGAAAAAAGGACGCAAATTTTGTTTGGGAGCCACGTCGCACGACCGCGCAATTGTCTGTTAAAGCGACGCAGTGCCGAATCGCAAAAAACCCTTGGGTCATTTGCCAGCGTATTGGTCCGGGTCTTAAGTGGTTAAAGACATTTTCACTGGTATAGACACCCAGCAGGTACAATATTTAAAGGAATTTTTCATTTTTTTATTTAAGCATCAATAAAACCTCTGCTCCTGCTTCAGGAGCAGTGATTTTAATGATGCTTAAATACAAAAAAAAAAAAGGAAAAATTACTTTAACCACCTGTCCACCGCCCACCGTCAAATGACGGCGGGCGGAGGACTCCATTGTTCTGACATCACGTCATATGACGTGATGTCTTTTTAAAGCCGCCGGGCACACGCGATTGCCCAGTAACTGAGCGGGGACGTGGAGCTCTGTGTGTAAACACAGAGCTCCACGTCCCTGTCAGGGAGAGAGGAGAGCGGTTGTGTTCCTTGTACATAGGGACACAATCGGTCACCTCCCCCAGTCACCCCCCCTCCCCCTACAGTTAGAACACTCATAGGACACACATTTAACCCCTTCCCCGCCCCCTAGTGGTTAACCCCTTCACTTCCAGTCACATTTATACAGTAATCAATGCATATTTATAGCATTGTTCACTGTATAAATGTAAATGGTCCCAAAAATGTCACAAAAGTGTCCGAAGTGTCCGCCATAACGTCGCAGTCCCAATAAAAAAATCGCAGACCGCCGCCATTAATAGTAAAAAAAAAAAAAATGCCATAAACTATCCCCTATTTTGTAAACACTATACATTTTGCGCAAACCAATCGATAAACGCTTATTGTATTTTTTTTTTTACCAAAAATATGTAGAAGAATACGTATCAGCCTAAACTGAGGAAAAAAAATATATTTTTTATATATTTTTGGGGTTATTTATTATAGCAAAAAATAAAAAATATTGCATTTTTTTCAAAATTGACGCTCTATTTTTGTTTATAGTGCAAAAAATAAAAACCGCAGAGGTGATCAACTACCACCAAAAGAAAGCTCTATTTGTGGGAAAAAAAGGACGCCAATTTTGTTTGGGAGCTACGTCGCACGACCGCGCAATTGTCAGTTAAAGCGACGCAGTGCCGGAAGCTTAAATTTCGTCTGGGCAGGAAGGGGGTGTAGGTGCACAGTAGGCAAGTGGTTAAATATTGTACCTGCTGGGTGTCTATACCGGTGAAAATGTCTTTAAATAGCACAATCACCTGCCTGCCAGTAAATTAGAAAGAACTGATCTAGCTAAGCTATACAGTGTTTAACGTCTTTGAGAACCCGGGTCTTACCCCCAGGGAACATGTATCAATGGAAAAAAAGTTTTAAAAAAATGGTCGTTTTTTCAGGAGGCCTGAAAAAAACTACCATTTTTAAAACTTTTTTTTCCATTGATACATGTTCCCTGGGGGTAAGACCCGGGTTTTCAATCACTTCCCTACGGCCGTACGACTATATACGGCCGCAGAGTGGCTCTAATTCTCCGGGCCACCGTGTTTTCACGGCGGCCCCTTTCTTCGTTCCCAGCGCGCGCTCCAGAGCGCGCAGCGGGGAACTTCTGTACTGGCCCTGTCCCTTGGACACAGCCAATCACAGATCGCCGCGAACGGCCAATCAGAGTGGCCAATTGCGATCTGTGCGGCGAATGAGAGATGATCTCATATGTAAACATATGAGATCATTTCTCATTGCCGGCTCTCACAATGACAGCGTCCTGTCAGGGAGAGAGGAGACCGATCTGTGTCTCTTGTACATAGGGACACAGATCGGTCACCCCCCAGTCACCCCCCCTCCCCCCACAGTTAGAACACTATACAGGATACACACATTAACCCCTTCCTCACCCCCTAGTGTTAACCCCTTCCCTGCCAGTCACATTTATGCAGTAATTAGTGCATATTTATAGCACTGATTGCAGTATAAATGTGAATGGTGCCAAAAATGTGTCAAAAGTGTCCGATGTGTCCGCCATGATGTAGCAGTCGCAATAAAAATTGCAGATCGCCGCCATTACTAGTAAAAAAATAAATAATAAAGAATAATAATTCTGTCCCTTATTTTGTAGGCACTATAACTTTTGCGCAAACCAGTCGCTTATTGCGATTTTTTTTTATTTTTTTTACCAAAAATATGTAGAAGAATACATATCGCCCTAAACTGATTATTTTTTTTTAAATTGGGCTATTTTTTATAGCAACAAGTAAAAAATATTGTATTTTTTTTTCAAAATTGTCGTCCTTTTTTGTTTATAGCGCAAAAAATAAAAAACGCAGAGGTGACCAAATACCACCAAAAGAAATCTCTATTTGTGGGGAAAAAAGGACGCCAATTTTGTTTGGGAGCCATATCGCACGACCGCGCAATTGTCAGTTAAAGTACGCAGTGCCGCAAGCTGAAATTTCACCTGGTCAGGAAGGGGGTATACATGCCCAGTAAGGAAGTGGTTAAAGACGTTTTACAACAATAACTTGAATATTGGGCTTTAAAATTAGCACTTTTGAATTCGAACGTTCGAGTCCCATAGACTTCAATGGGGTTCTAAATGTTCGCACGAACAATCGGTCCGTTCGAAGGTTCTGGTACGAACCGAATGGGGGGGGTGTTCGGCTCGTCCCTAATCAGCGCTACAAGAACTGCCTTCCTCCCTTACAAATACTAGATCATAGGAAACAAATGGCAGTGATGCAGCCAAAATCTGCAAAGTTGCTAATTTAGCTTCATGTAGCAAAGCTTGCCAACATAGGCAAGTGGGATCCATCATTGACCAGATGACTCAGGGTCAGCACATTTTAAGGTCAGCCTCTGATATATTGGAGTTTGCATACAATCTTTTGAAAAAAAAAGAAAAAAGAAGCATTACAGAAAATGTATCCTGCTGTGCCCAAAATGTATCTTACTTGCCAAATTGTTATTTTAAAAGACAAAGTTGAGAGATAAGAAGCTTCTGAAACTGCAGTTAAAAAGCAAATTTCAACCCCAGGCAAGTGTGTGGAAGCTGGATTTATCTCATTTGTGTATTCCATTAAACATAACAAAATCATGTACGTATTTTTTTAGTTCAGCTAAAGTAAATATATTGTAGAGGCAAAAAGGCCCCTCCAAGTTTGTGAGTTCAGGTGTTTCCAGTGAATAATACGCCAAAGCATACAAAATCATTTTACACAAATATGGGCTTTCAACCTTGTGTCTACAGTTTGGGGAAGCTGGGGATGTTCCAGAATGCAGTGGCGGTGCGTCCATAGAGGGCGCAGGAGCGCCGCCCGCTCTCTTTTGCACCCGTCAATCAATAATAGATAGATTCATGCGAGTTGGGGGGGGGGGGGGGGCAAACTGACAGAATTTGATGGGGCAAACTGGCAGCATCTGATAGGGCAAACTCGCAGCGTCTCATGGGGCAAACTGGCAGCATTTTAATGGGGCAAACTGGCAGCATTTGATGGGGCAAACTGGCAGCATTTGATGGGGCACACTGGGGGAATTTGATGGGGCAAACTGGCAGCATTTGATGGGGCAAACTGGCGGGATTTGATGGGGCAAACTGGCGGCGTTTGATGGGGCAAACTGGCGGCATTTGATGGGGCAAACTGGCGGGATTTGATGGGGCAAACTGGCGGGATTTGATGGGGCAAACTGGCGGCGTTTGATGGGGCAAACTGGCGGCATTTGATGGGGCAAACTGGCGGCTATTGATGGGGCAAACTGGCGGCTATTGATGGGGCAAACTGGCGGCTATTGATGGGGCAAACTGGCGGCTATTGATGGGGCAAACTGGCGGCTATTGATGGGGCAAACTGGTGGCTATTGATGGGACAAACTGGCAGCATTTGATGGGGTAAACTGGCGGCTATTGATGGGGCAAACTGGCAGCATTTCATGGGACAAACTGGCAGCATTTCATGGGGCAAACTGGCAGCATTTGATGGGACAAACTGGTGGGGTTTTATGGGGCAAATTGGTGGGGTTTGATGGGGCAAACTGGCAGACTGGCTCCCCCCATCCCACCAGGAGACCCAAGCAACCAACCGATGCATCCGCTGGCTGCCCAGATTGGCTGTTTATGATAATCACACGGAAGTGAGGACAAAGACAAATGTGCGTATCGGTTCTGCACGCACGCAAACAGCAATTGTCCCACACATGTGAGGTATCAGATCATGGGGAGTAATTCTAGCATCAGACCCTTTCCGTAAATCTAGAGTGGTTAACTGTAAAGGCGTCGCCTATGGATAGTAAAATGTACATAGTTTGTCATCGTTGCAAAGGCATTTTAAAGAGTAACATGTTGGGTATCTGTGTACTCGGCATAACATCATATTTTATATTTTACAAACAAAATGGTTATGTATTGTGGTGTTTTGCATTATAATTCAAAAAAGTGTATTGTTTCCCTAAAAAAATGCATTTGAAAAACCACTGAGCAAAAACAGCATGACATAAAACATGTAAAAACTCACCAATGTATTCTCTAGGGTCTTTAAAAATATATATACAGTAGAACCTCGGATTACAAGCATAATCTGTTCCAGGAGAATGCTCGTAATCCAAAGTACTCGCATATCAAAAGCGAGTTTCCCCTTTGAATTCAATGGAAAAACGAAAACAATTTGTTCCTCATTGACTTCAATGGCATGCAATACCAATGCCAGAGGCGGGGGGCGCCGGAGAGCCTCAGAAACAGCCGGAAAGGCCAGGGGACAGCTCGGCTGACCTTGGAAAGGCTCGGGAATGTAGTATTTTCGATTCTTTATGAACATCTCCAAACGTTCAGCTACGATCAGCGCCATTCGGCTCTGCTCAACTCCGGTGCCCCCCACCTCAGGCCAAAACCGGTACTGCACACCACTTTGGCCTGAATCCTGCTCGTTTTGCGAGACAACATTTGCAGACCGAGTTAGGATTTTTCAAAATACAGTGCTGGTATTGCGAAACGCTCGTTAACCGCGTTACTCACAATCCAAGGTTCTACTGTAATAACAATAAATACTGATTATCACATGTGAATAAAAAAGTGTTAGACAAGGCCCGGATAGGAGGTGGTTAAAGTGCTTCTAAACCCAAAACCAAAAATATCACAGCTTACTAGTCCTTGTGGCTGCATTCAGATAGCTAGGAAGTAAGATATTCTTTGGTTTAGCTCAAGGAAAGTGACAAGGATATTGTATTTCTGGTAATATCAAGTACGTTCTGTATTTACTAAAATAGGCTTTGTGCATCAGAGCCAATCAGAAAAACTCGAATATTCGGCAAAAGGAATATTGCGCGATTAGCTTCTCCGCCCTTCTTTTGCATCAGAGCCAATCAGAATAACTTGAATATTCGGCAAAAGGAATATCGCGCAATATTCCTTTTGCCGAATATTCAAGTTATTCTGATTGGCTCTGATGCAAAAGAAGGGCCGAGTAGCTGATGCGATTCTTTTATGTTGCCGAAAATTCGCAATGCGAATTTTCGGCAACATAAAAGAGTCGCATCAGCTACTCGGCCCAGGGTCTCTCTCTAATCATACCAGCAATGCTTTTAGACGTCGATGGAGATCACTAGGATGTGATCTGTTTTAAAAATAAATTTGAAAAAATACGAATATTCGCCATAGCGAATATTCGCCGCAATATTCGAGTTATTCGCGAATACTCGAATATGCAATATTCGTAGCGAATATTCGCAATGCAAATATTCGTGAGCAACACTAGCTGGGATCAGTAGAAGAAGTAATGCAAGCTGGACACTTCTACACAAACAAGGGGCCTTGGGTTCCTGTCTGTAAAGGGCCATTGCTTTAATCTGACTTAGTGATTGTGATATATTCACAGTGCACCAGGAAAAATAGGAGCTGTATATAGTGACTGTAATGTCGCGTACACACGATCACTTTTTGTGATGTAAAAAAACGTTGTTTTATCTCACGAAACAAAACAACGTTTTTCAAACTTCATTTTAAAAAACGACGTTGCCTACACACCATCGTTTTCTGAAAATGCTCTTGCAAAGCGCGGTTACGTACAACACGTACGATGGCACTCTGTTCCATTGAAGCTCCCGTCTCATAACTTGCTTCTGAGCATGCGCGGGTTTAAAAACGTTGTTTTAAATGTGGTTTTGAGAACACACATTCATTTTTTGTGAAACAACAAAAGACGACATTCTGAAAAACGACATAAAAAAATTAAAGCATGTTCAAATTTTTTTTTGGTCGTTTTTCAGAAGACATAAAACAACGTTTTGCCCACACACGATCATTTTAAATGACAGTTCTTAAAACGTTGTTTTATTTCATCACAAAAAACGACCGTGTGTACGCGGCATTAGAGAGAAAGGAGTCACCGCTCCAGGTGGGATCACTAAATGGTTACAGGTGGTGCAGGATACCGAGGGTGCTGGCGGTGCACTAAGCAAAATGAAGACAAAGAAAAATGGATAGCCGCACTCCAAAACCTGATGGGTGGTCTTTTATTCAATGGACAGCATGTACAAAAATAGGGTCACAGCAGTGGAAACAAGGAACAGCCGACGCGTTTCGCACTGGATCAGTGCTTATTCATGGCTCATTAGAGTTGTCCCTGAAGTTTGTTCTGAAGTCAAGTGGGCATCCCATAATTTCCCCTTCCCTATCCAAGTTCTTACCCTAAAAAAAAGTCACAAACTGTTCTCTGACTCTGGAGTGCCTGTGGAAATTTGGTGTGCCTGGCTGTGGGGGGGTCCCAGTTTACATGCGTCTCCTTAGGGGTCCACGACACACTTTAAACTTTTTATTCAGACAACAGACTCACTTTATAGCAATCCTGCAAATAATTCACTTTTATGCCTTTAATGTTAAAGCTGAATCTGGCTGCTTTAGAATCAAGATTTCTTAGTTTGGCAGACAAAGGTTTCCACGTGCTGGTTCCTTGCCTTTATTCACGCTATCGTGAACTCTATTCACTGTGACACAATGGTGACAATGGCCCATTTGCAGGACTGACGTTACAATAGCATTGTCATCTCCTTCAGCCTATGTAGCTACAGCAGCCTTTACATTCATCTCATTGATATAAATACAGTATAACATCTTAGCACTCCGTTTAATTACTGCCCTACATTGTGCCTTGTGGCTCCAGCCAGGCAGGTTTGTATCGTCTGTGTTGCCCGAATATTCACAAATTAGCAGAGTAGGATTAATGGTTGAGTTCCAAAAATACCCCAAAAACTCCTCTTTAAACATTTTCCTGTGACATTTACGATTACTTTTTCTTTTAATTTACAGGGAAAAGTTTTAAAGTTTACCATAAAGACTATTACACTGAAAAAAAGAAGGTTGAAGTCAGCTTTAACGTAATAACCAAACCATAATTTCAGACGAAAAAGCTGACTGATGGTCTGATGTGCCTACACACAATCAGTTAAAAAAACGATCGTGTCAGAATGCGGTGATGTAAAACACGACGACGTGCTGAAAAAAATGAAGTTCAATGCTTCCAAGCATGCTTCGACTTGATTCTGAGCATGCGTGGATTTTTAACCACTTCCCGACGGCCGTACGAATATGTGCGCCTCGGGGTGGTTCTAAATCTCTAACAAGACGCATATATGCGTCCTGCGCTCTTCCAGGCCACTAGAGGGCGCGCGCGCCTGCCGCATTCCTGGATTACCGATGCACGTGCCTGGCGGCCGCGATGTCTGCCAGGCGCTCGCAATCAGCGGTTACAGGGACAAGACGCGAATCTCTGTGTGTAAACACAGAGATTCACGTCCTGTCAGGGGAGAGAGGAGACGATCTGTACCCCTTGTACATAGGGACACAGATCGGTCACCTCCCCCAGTCTCCCCCCTCCCCCCACAGTTAGAACACAATGCAGGGTACACATTAACCCCTTTCTCACGCCCTAATGTTAACCCCTTCACTGCCAGTCACATTTATACAGTAATCGGTGCATTTTTATAGCACTGATCGTAGTATAAATGTGAATGGCGCCAAAAATGTGTCAAAAGTGTCCGATATGTCCGCCATAATGTCGTATTCACAATAAAAATCGCAGATCGCCGCCATTACTATTAATAATAATTCTGTCCCCTATTTTGTAAGCGCTATAACTTTTGCGCAAACCAGTCGCTTATTGCGATTTTTTTTTTTAACCAAAAATATGTAGAATAATACATATCGGCCTAAACTGAGAAAAAAAATGTTTAAAAAAAAAAATGGGCTAATAAATATAGTAACAAGTAAAAAATGATGATGAAGAAAAGAGGGAAGAACGGCCGCACTCCAAGGATTTTCAAACGAAAAAAGTTGTCTTTATTGTAAATCCAAAAACATGTACAGTCACAGCAATCACAGAAAACAGGACATCCGACGCGTTTCGCACTCGATCAGTGCTTAGTCATGGCTGACAAGTAAAAAATATTGACCTTTTTTCAAAATGGTCGCTCTTTTTTTGTTTATAGCGCAAAAAATAAAAACCGCAGAGATGATCAAATACCACCAAAAGAAAGCTCTATTTGTGGGGAGAAAAGGATGCCAATTTTGTTTGGGAGCCACGTCACACGGCCGTGCAATTGTCAGTTAAAGCGACGCAATGCCAGAAGCTGAAATTTCACCTGGTCAGGAAGGGGTATACGTGCCCAGTAAGGAAGTGGATAACCGATGGTTATGCGTACTAACGACCGGTTATGCGTACTAACGACCGGTTTTGACCTATCGGTTAGGCGTCCATCGGTTAAATTTTTTTTTGACCGAAGGATAACTGACCGATGGGGCCCACACACGATCGGTTTGGACTGATGAAACGGACCTTCAGTCTGTTTTCATCGGTTTTGACCGATCGTGTGTACGAGGCTTAAGAGTACTTTTCATGTTTATTTTGTGCTTTAAGAATTAGATCTTCTAGTTTATTGATTTTTTTCCACTTTACGGAGCCAACAACCGATGGTTGGTGGTTGCGGGTTCTTCCAATTCAAAGGAATACAGGATTTGCCAGAATTCAGTAAATTACATATTATTGATTTTTTTATACATTTTTGCCGGGATGGCTGAGACATGTAATAAGAAAAAAGCTGGATTGTCAGGGATCTCGTAATCAGTAAACTACCGGAGGATCCTCCGGAACGCTTTCCAGTATTGGTTAAGTTTAGGGCAAGACCAAAAGATATGGAGCAATGTTCCCTTATGCCCTGTACACACGATCGGTTCGTCTGAAAACGGTCCATCGGTCCGTTTTCATCATCGGACGAACCGATCGTGTGTGGGCCCCAATAGTTTTTTCCCCATCAGTGAAAAAAAATAGAACCTGTTTTACATTTTTCTTATGGTTAAAAAACCGATAGAAAAAAAAGATTTTCTGTGGGGAAATCCATTGGTCAAAAATTCACGCATGCTCAGAATCAAGTCGACGCATGCTCGGAAGCATTGAACTTCACTTTTCTCAGCACGTCGTTGTGTTTTACGTCACCGTGTTGGATACGATCAGATTTTTAACCGATGGTGTGTAGGCAAGACTGATGAAAGTCAGCTTCATCGGATATCTGATGAAAAAGTCCATTGGTTTGTTTTCATCAGACGAACCGATCGTGTGTACAGGGCATTACCCTCCTGGCAGCTCCAACAGCGGTCAGTGACATTAGGGAAGAATTTATGAAGCAGATAGGGAGTACGGTACCATCTTGTCAAAACGTTATAGTTGGTTTCCTGAATCTTTTTACAAATGAACAATTTTAGGGCAAATCTAATTATGTTTTGTTGCTGTTCCAAAAGTGTGCTTACGGTCTGCTTTCCACTTCCTCAGGTAGGGCTGTTGTTACCGGTAGGAGTGATTAAAAGGTTGTAGGCTTTAGAAAGAACTTGCGTCGTCCAAACAGTATTCCTCAAAGTAGTCATAAGACGAACATACACCTGAGGGTTAGGTAGAGAGTGCAGGTAATGGTGTAATTGAAGGGCTTTCCAGAAGGTTAAGCGATAAGGGTCTGAGTTCTCCATCAAAGAGTCAATGGAAGGCCAACTGTCAACCGTCAAGAAATGGGATGCTTGGTAGCGACCGGCTTGACACAAGGCCCAAAAAGCCTGGTCCTTTAAGCCGGGTAAAAAGTGTGTGTTGCCTAGTATGGGGAATAGATGGGAGTCTCATGTAGAGAAGGGACCCTGTTTAAAGAAACATGAGATTATACGGATCGTGTGTCCTATCAAAAGATCTATCTTTAAGGCACGCGGGGGGGCTTTATAGCACTACGGGGCACTCTTTAGTGGTATGTCAGTCTGAGCTTGCTCGATTTGCACCTAAAGCTTGATATCACAATGACGACACGAATCAATGAGCCTACCTAAATGAGTTACCTGGTAGCATTTCAAGACATCTGGGAGGGCTAGGCCTCTGTATTGTTTAGGCAATGAAAGTTGGCAGTGGGGGAGGCGAGAGGGGCTTGCGTGCTCAAATAAATTTGATGAACAGTATATTTCAGTGATATGCACATTTTAAGAAGATTGTACCTACAGAACCACGAGTGTAAGCCCTGATGCCATGTCTCTAGCAAAGTACGAGTTTTGGACAAATCAGGGGAAATTAAGTTCAAATATGTGGGATAGTCTGCCGGGAATACTGGTTCCTAAATACTTTAATGCTTAATCCATATATCTGAACTTAAATTTTGACCTTAAATTCTGAAGAAGGAATGGAGGGATTTCACCTCCCATAGCTTCCAATTTATCAAAATGTATTTTAAAATTGGATAGTTGTCCATAAGTTTTAAATTTGTGTAGAATATTGGGTAATGACACCACTGGGTTAGTGAGTAAAAAAAGTAAGTCATCAGCATAAGCTGAGACCTTATGTTGAGTGTCTTCGACAGTTAATCCCGTAAACATCTGGCCATAATTGTATTTTATGTATTGCTGTACAGTATATACACTCTCCAACCCTAATGCCCCTTACACACAATCAGAAATTCCGCCAACAAAAGTCCCATGTGAGCTTTTGGTCGGAAATTCCGACCGTGTGTATGCTTCATTGGACTTTTGCTGTTGGGATTTCCGCCAACAAAAGATTGAGAGCTCTCAAATTTTCCAACGGAAAAAAATCCTATTGGAAATTCTGTTTGTCTGTAACAGTTCTGACGCGCAAAATTCGGACGCTGTAAAGACACGCCTGCATGCCATTAAAGTTCATGTGCGTGTAAACACAGGTGTCCCAATACTTTTGATAATATAGTGTATATGAATGTGTGTGTATATGTATATATATAAAATATATACCTATCAAACTAACACATTAAAACATCCCAATGTGCATGCTCCTGCTGTGTAGCTTCCAGCTGCCGTGCAAATGCACAGCGTGCAAGTATTCTCTTATAATGAGGAAGGGACGAATTTAAACTGCACAAGGAGAAAATTATGTCACTGGATGTAATGGGCTCTCACCACCCATTGCTCCAGAAAATGCAGAGGGAGGCACTGAAAAACTGTCTGTGTAACCGCACACAATAGTATCACCCCTAATTGTCTAAGCCGCTGAATCAGAATATAATATTCCTTAAAGGGGTGTTCCAGCCAAATTTTATGTTTATTAAAAGTCAGCAGCTACAAAAAGTGTAGCTGCTGGCTTTTAATAAACATACACTTACCTGCTCCAGCGTTCCAGCGACGAGCCGGCCGGGGCTCAGCTCCTCTCCCCCCCTCCCCGACCTGGCCGTGACAGCTTTCGGCTTCACGGCCAGGCACCCACTGCGCATGCGCGCGCGGTGCGGCCCGGCGCTGCGCCGTCCTATTGGACAGGCGATCGCCTAGGAGCTGTCAGTGTCCTAGGCCTACAGGGAGGGGCTGCAATAAGGCGATTAAGCTTAATCACCTTATCAGCCCCTCGGCAGAAGGAGGAAGTGGGACAGGAAGTCCCACTCCTCCTGAAGCCCCCACTCCCCCCCAAAAAAAATTACATGCCAAATGTGGCATGTAAGGGAGTGAGGAGTGGCATAAGCGAAAGTAAAAATTTTGGGTGAAACTCCGCTTTAAGCACTAAAAAAAATATACACTGTATGCAGTGATGTGAATATATATATATCTCTATCTGTATAAGTATAGATATATACATTATATATATATATATATATATATATATATATATATATATATATATATATATATATATATATATATATATATATATACGCACATTTAATTATATTTAAAAAACGCACGTGTCCATTGATATATATCCTTTAATAACCCTCTCCTGACAAAGGTTAACCCAGCACTGTGGTTTATCAAGACACAGTACAGCAGACGATATCCACTTTCTATTTCTTTTGTCTGATTGAAACCTCAGGCTCTAATAAGAGGAGGAGTCATTTTCGCATAGCTGAAAACTATAATTGTTGAAAATGAAAAAAAAAAGGATACTAGAGCTCCATCTGCTGGCCTGATAGAAGACTACATAATGCATGCAATATTTCATATCTTACATGATTAGTAAAAAAAAAAAAAATTAACCCCTTGCCACCGTCAGCTGAATGCCAGAGGTGGAGCTCCTGAACATATGATTGGCTGTGATAATGGTCACATGATTAGGAGCTTTTGCCTCTTACTCCTGACCATAAGCGATGACTGGAAGCTGTCGGAAATAGCTCAGTCAGTGTGCTGTGTTAACTTTGTTGCATTATGGATGTATATTGTTATGGATGATATGTTTCTTTAACCACTTGCTTACTGGGCACATAAACCCCCTTCGTGCCCAGGCGAAATTTCAGCTTCCGCCACTGCGTCGCTTTAACTGACAATTGCGCGGTCGTGCGACGTGGCACCCAAACAAAATTGGCGTCCTTTTTTTCCCCACAAATAGAGCTTTCTTTTGGTGGTATTTGATCGCCCGTGCGGTTTTTATTTTTTGCGTTATAATGAAAAAAAGAGTGACAATTTAAAAATATATATATTTTTTTTACTTGTTGCTATAATAAATATCCCATTTTTTTTTTTTTTTTATATTTTCTTTTCTCAGTTAAGGCCGATACGTATTCTTCTACGTATTTTTGTAAAAAAAAAAAAAAATTACAATAAGTGACTGCTTTGCGCAAAAGTTATAGCACCTACAAAATAGGGGACATAATTATGATTTTTTTTTTTACTAGTAATGGCGGCGATCTGCGATTTTTATTGGGACTGCGATATTGCGACGGACACATCGGACACTTTTGACACATTTTTGGCGCCATTCACATTTATACAGCGACCAGTGCTATAAAAATGCACTAATTACTGTATAAATGTGACTGGCATTGAAGGGGTTAACACTAGGGGGTGAGGAAGGGGTTAAATGTATTGCCTGGGTGTGTTCTAACTGTGTGGGGGGAGGGGGGTGACTGGGGGAGGTGACCGATGCTGTCTCCCTATGTACAAGAGAAACAGCATCAGTCGCCTCACTGACAGGACGTGAAGCTCTATGTTTACACTCAGAGCTCCACGTCCCTGCTCTCTCACCGACGATCGCGTGTACCTGACGGACATCGCGGCCGCCGGGTACACGCATCGGATCCTCGGTGATGCGTCGGGACTGTTTTTCCCCGCCGCGCGCCACAGAATTACAAGTAAATCACGTCCAAAGACATGACCCCGGCGCCTCAGGTCCGCGCTGTTGACGTATTCTGTCAATAGCGCGGACCTGAAGAGGTTAAATGACACTCTATGGTGCATCTCTGTTGTACTACTCCCGCTACATGCGACGGTCGTTTAGCCTCTGGGAGCGATCCGGGATGAGGGGGCGGCTGTTCGTTTTTGTCACAGGCAGAGGAAGTGATATCACCTCTCCTCTCGGCGGTATTTTCGATCTGACGAGAGGAGAGAAGACATCACACAGTAAGTTGCACCAACACTACACTGACACCACACACATAGGCACATTAACCCCTTCAGATCACCCCCCCCCCCCCAGCCCCCTGTCACAGTGTCACTGATTGCAGTGATCATATATTTACTGATCACTGCGTCAGTGTGACAGTTAGTGTGAAAGGCAGTTAGTGTTAGGTCCAGGTTAGCCCCCTACCCCCCTAATAAAGGTTTAACCCCTTGATCACAACCCTAGTTAACCCTTTCACCCCCTATTGCCAGTGTCACTAAGCGATCGGTTTTCTGATCGCTGTATTAGTGTCACTGTTGCCGCTAGGTAGCTAGTTTTTTTTTTTATATTGTGATTTTTTTTACTAAAGACATGTGGCTGAATACATTTTGGCCTAAATGTTTGACTACAATTTAGTTTATTCGATTGTTCTTATAACAAAAAGTAGAAAATATCTTTTGTTTTCAAAATTGTCGGTCTTTTTCCGTTTATATCGCAAAAAATAAAAATCGCAATCAAATACCATCAAAAGAAAGCTCTATTTGTGGGAAGAAAAGGACGCAAATTTTGTTTGGGAGCCACGCCGCACGACCGCACAATTGTCTGTTAAAGCGACGCAGTGCCGAATTGTAAAAACACCTTTGGGCATTTAGCAGCATATTGGCCCGGGGCTTAAGTGGTTAAAGGTGTTGTAAAAGCAGTGCTCACAATCACTGCCAGCCTATCTTCTAGGAAAAAATGTACTATACAGTGTATGTAATTTTTTTAAATTCTTCTTCTAAATACCCTTTTTCTCCTCGCCAATCAGCGGTCACGTGACTGCCCGCCAGTCTCCTTCTCCGATGTATGCACTACAGAGGGAGGGGTGAGATCTCACTGTGACATCTGCCATGCGGTTACGTGACCGCAGATCAGAGAAGTTAAATAAGGCATTTGGAAGAAGAACCTAAATAAAAATACATACACTATTGCTGCCAGTTTGTGAGGGGGCTGGCAGCAATAGTGAGCAGTAACTGTACTGCCGCTCAGAACAGCAATAGAAGGGGAGGGGCAGCTCTCACACAGGAGCTGACAAGAAGGGAGGGATGGGGAGAGGGGCACTGTGCATGACAGAGGCATGCAAACTGACTATGGTAATAGGGGCTCAACAGCCCTTATTACCGTGGTCAGGACACACAGGGGGACACAGGAGTAGGTAGGATCAAGCATAGGAAATGAAAAATGACACCACAAAAGCACTGTGCAGTTTAACATGCTTTAAAGGAACATGATCTTTTTATTTATTTTTTTTTTAGGTTTACAACCACTTTAAGGGCCTCACACCCTGCTGCCACACATATATGTTAGCAAACGAGAGTTAAAGTGGTTGTAAATGTTTGTTAAAAAAAAGAAAAAGCCTATACTTACATGCCCTGTGTAATGGTTTTGCACAGAGCAGCCCTGATCCTCCTCTTCTGGGGTCCCCCACCGCCATTCCAGGTCGCTCCTCTTTATCGGGTGCCCCCATGGAAAGCTGCTTTCCATGGGGGCACACGTGCAGGCTCACTCCTGAGTTCTGCTTCCATCGAACTGCTGCCATTGAAGGTCCCATCAAACATTTGTTGTCGGAAATTCCGAGCGTGTGTACGCGGCATTAGTGTTTCTAATTAAGACAAGTACACACTATAGAGAGATATGCTTTGTTCATATTTTATGTCTGAAGTTTACAATAACTTTAGGGTTAGGGGAAAGAAAGCCTCAAGATTGCAAGTACAGTACAATTGAAATCCACTGCAAGTGCATTGCAAACACATTCCAGCTTCCCTTGTGTATATATTACCCAAATGTCAGAATACCAAAAACAAAACAAAAAAAACACCCTAACATCCTTTATTGCGTTGCCTCCTTCATAATGACAGGCACACTTTAATGTGTCCAGGTAGTTTAGACTTGCTTTATATAAAGGGTTTATTTATTGGGAACAAATCATTCCTCTCTGTTCAGTTGGGAACGGGGTTAAGCAGAAGCCTCTTATCCGTGAGCTGGGTTTGATCACACAATTATGCTTTATAAAAAGTTTATTGTTTACTTGTAATCCGCTGGCATCGCGCTATCTGTCTTCCTTTGGTACACCTTGTACGGTATATTAGTTTTGTGGTCTGACGGCTCTAAAGACCCTGATGACTGCTGCGTTTCATCTACTGACCTTTTTGAAACTTTCATGTGATTTTCTGTTTATATGTTGATTTATTTTGCTGGAGACACAGCGGGTAGGTTAAACGAGGAGGTAAAGCGATTTTCTAGTTTATCAAATCTGCTCAAAGCTCTTGATAATTGAAAAGATAAACTTTCCACATGCTGTTGGATGCAGCGTCACTCACTGTAACTGAGGTCCCTCAACTTTTTTTTCCTTGGGCAGCTTAAAAAGAGTAGTTGTCTTTTGTATGTGGTTTATCTAGCTTTATATGTGGGAAACACCCCTGGATTGAAAAAAAAAAAAAGAAAAGAAGACTTTATGTTAGTAGAGGTGGAAGGGGGAAGCACATAATATTCTGAATAGGAACGAGCAAAAATTGAGATTTTCCTAGCTTGTGACGGAAAATATTAGTTATATGAAGACAGGAGGCGAGTATCTTATGCATTATCTTTCTTTACTAATGCTCATAGCAGAAATACAGTGAAACGTTCAAATAACCTAAAAACTTAAGAACTACAACTCCCAGCAGGCCCTGGGCTCAGTTAGCCCCTCCCCGATCATAGACTGCAAATAAGGGCCTGCCTGAGGTAAACTAGTCCTCTTTCTTGATGCTAAGCACCATAACCAGGAGCAGGAACTCCACCCGGACATCTCCGCCGTCGTCTGGAACTCCTCGGCCGGAACCAGGCATCCGAGTCTGGGGAAAACCAACAGGGAACATATCCGAACGCGGATCAACTTCATCCCAACGGGGACTATAGGAACTTCAAACCTCCGCAGCCGTCCGATCAGCCGTCTTCAGGACCATGATCGTAGCGTTCAGTATCCTGAAAGAAACCAGAATGGTAATAGGGTAGGGAAGGGAGGGAAGATACTCGCCTCCTGTCTTTATATAACTAATATTTTCCGTCACAAGCTAGGAAAATCTCAATTTATATATCAGACAGGAGGCTCATATCTTATGCAAGTTCAAAGCTAACAGAGCAGTGTTAACGTTATATACAGTACAGATAATAATCACAGAATTGACATGGATATGTGGTCCCCCGGTCTGAAATAAAAATGGCGGAAGGTTGTCTCGGAAGACCAATCAGCCGCCAGGAGCAAGTCAGAGAGAGAGCCTCCAGAGGAGACGATTTTTGTGGCCATAGCACCCCTAGAAGAGTGAGCCCCGAACAGGGAGGTGTCTATGCCCGCCATCTCCATGGCTGATCGTACCCATCGCGCTAATGTAGCGGAAGAGACTGGATGATGAGGTTTTACATACGAGATTAGGAGCTGAGAGAAGTTTGGAGAACGGAGGGTAGTTGTCCGCGCTTCGTATGCCTGTAGGCAGCGTACCACGCAGAGTTGGGGATGTGCGGGAAAGAACGGGTAAAAGACCGAGTGGATACCCGTTTTGGTCCTACGGACCACCGAGAAGTTGACCCCTTGAGGTGAGAATTGTCGTCTAGAAATGTCTAACGCTCTTACATCTGAGACGCGCTTGATGGAAACTAGACAAAGTAGCACAGTCAATTTGTATGACAATAGTTTAAGGGGGAGGGCACCGTTGTACTCCCATGATGCAAAAATGCTGAGTAACTTGGAGACGTCCCAGGTTGTCTGATATCTAGGCCTAGGTGGGCGATTGAATCTAATACCCCTTAGCAGCCTACATACCAGAGGGTGTTTCCCCACAGGTAGGGAGTCTATCGGGACATAATACGCCGAGATAGCCGAACGGTAAATGTTGATGGAACTATAAGACTTGCCGGACTCAAAGGAATCCGCCAAATAGTTCACCACTATGGACACAGGGGCATGTATGGGATCGACCTGCCGTTGATCACACCAACGCACCCAGAGGTGCCAGGCGTATCGGTAAGCTGATCTAGTCCCAGGGGCCCAGACCACGGCGAGGAGATCCTTAGCTGCTCTTGAAAGGCTGCTATCCGTGTCCGGGACCCCGAGATTAACCATGCCAGAAGGTGGAGGTTGCCTTCCGTGATCAGGGGATGAGGACCCCTGGTGGGGTTGGTCAGCAGGTGAGGGAAGTGGGGAATCAGCCTGGGGAAATCCACGGGCATTCCCAGGAGGAGAGGGAACCAAGGTTGTGTCGGCCACCAAGGTGTGACTAGCACGACCGTCGCTCGTTGGTTCGCCGCCTGGAGGAGAACTCTGGAGATCATTTGGAAGGGGGGAAATGCGTAGTGCGTTCCTCCCGGCCAAATGAGACGGAAAGCATCTACTGCGGAGGCTTCCGGGTCCGGCCTCCAGCTGAAGAAGCGGGGTAACTGATGGTTGAGACGGGAAGCGAAGAGATCCACAGATAAAGGGCCCCAAAGCCGACTTAAGCGAAGGAATACAGAACGGTCCAGTCGCCAGTCGCTGGAATCGGCAAGGTGACGTGAATTCCAGTCGGCCACCGTGTTGGAGACCCCCGGAATATACTCCGCGATAGGGACGATGTTGCGTGTAAGGCAGAAGTGCCAGAATTCCTTCACAAGGTCTGCCAGGATCCTGGATCTGGTGCCACCCAAGCGGTTGACGTATTGAACCGCTGCCACATTGTCCATGCGGAACAACACACAACAGTTGGATGCGTGTGGTAAGAAGCTCTTGACTGCAAAGTAAGCCGCCAGAAGTTCCAAGGCATTGATGTGTAGCTCTGCTTCTGAGGTGGACCATGTCCCACCCGTGGAAGCCTCCCCGCAGCGAGCGCCCCAGCCGCGTCGACTCGCGTCCGACTCTATGATGATGTCGGGACCGGAATTGAAAATGGTCTTGCCGTTCCATTCGACGGCGTGTCGAAGCCACCAATGTAGCTCCTCCGTGGCCTCCGGGCAAAGTTGAATCTCGTCCGCGTACCTGAGGCCCTGACGCAAGTGCATAATCTTGAGTCTCTGAAGGGCCCTGTAGTGAAGAGGTGCCGGGAAGATGGCCTGGATGGAGGACGCTAGCAGTCCCACTAAGCGGGCCAGAACTCTTAAGGATAAGGAACCCTTGCGGAGAACCGCTCTGATTTCCTTGCGTATGAGGGCCAACTTGGATTTTGGGAGACGGAGGACGGATAGATTGGTGTCTACCAGGAAACCTAAGAACTCCATCTCCTGGGCCAGGACCAGGATCGACTTCTCTAGGTTGATTAAGAAGCCCAGGTTCTGTAACAATGAGACCGCCCATGACATATGGAGGGAGGCTAGATTTTTGGAGTGGGCCATGATGAGGAGGTCGTCTAGATAAATGATCAGACGTACCCCTCTGCTCCGTAGTGATGCCACCACGGGTTTCATCAGTTTGGTGAAACACCAAGGTGCTGATGACAGGCCGAATGGGAGGCAGGTAAATTGCCACGTTCGATCTCTCCATAGGAAGCGGAGGAGGTGTTGTGACTCTGGGTGGATCGGAACGGTGAGGTAGGCGTCTTTCAGGTCTACCTTCACCAACCAGTCTCCCGGTTGCAAGAGATCTCGGAGGAAGTGAATACCCTCCATCTTGAAATGTCTGTAGCAGACATGTTGATTTAGGTCCCTGAGGTTTATCACGGGACGGAAACCACCCCCTTTTTTTTGTACCAGGAAGAGATTGCTCAAGAACCCCGGGGATGAGTTTTCTACCTCTAGGATTGCATGCTTGGTCCTGAGTTCTGACATCTCGTTGTCTATGAGGACAACGTTTTGGTATGCAAATCTGATAGGAGGAGGTAAGGTGTCTAGGACTGGTGGCGACAGGAGCTCTATTAGAAACCCTGTGACAGTCTGTAGTATCCACAGGTCTGCCGTAATCGCAGACCAGGCGTGGGTAAAATACCTCAGGCGACCCCCCACAGGAATGTGTGAGTGCGGAGTGTAAGGTATACTCACCGGTAGGGGGACGGGAACGGGGATAGCCGCGTCCGCCACGTCCACGCCAGGGTCTGCCTCGGGGTGGGAAAAACGGTGCTGGTTGCGCCACCGGGGCGGAGTAGGAAGGAGGAGCCTGTTGGTATTGGGTATATCTGCCCTGTGGCCTATAGGAGGGTAGGCGGCCGGCAGATCGACCTCTACTTCTGCCGGCCCTGGAAAAAACCCTATTCGCCCCTGATCTTTTTAGGGAAGTCTGTGCTTTGTCGAGTCCTGTGAACAGGCCCACAAATCTATTAATGTCTTTCATTAAGTTGTCCCCAAACAACATGCCCACTGCTGAGGGACCGGGTTCGGTTTCGGCTAGGTGGGAGAGTTGGGGGTCTAGCCGCATCAGGATGGAGCGGCGTCTCTCCACTGAACAGGAGGTGTTGGCTGTGCCTGCTAGGCAGATAGCCCTCTGGGCCCATCCGCGTAGCTGGATTAAGTCCACAGATTGGCCTGAGGCGGCCGCCTGTTCGGATAGGTTGAGAATTTTTGTCAAAGGGCCTATCAGGTCTAAAATGCGTTCCTGGATTAGTTTAAAGGAACGTTCGATCCCTTTTTTGTGGAGTTTGCCTGACTTCGCCAGATATTTGGCGAGGATGGGGTCTACTTCTGGAGTAGCCACCACCTTATAGGGGATGAAGGGTCTAGGGCATTCAGATCGTAGCTTATTTCGAGCTGATCTGTCTAGGGATTTCCTGACCCAAAGTTCCACGTATTGGGAAACTTGAGGGAGGGGGGACCATTCGCCTGATCTCGGGTGGGAGATGGCGTCAGGGTGGAAAAAAAGGTTCCCCCAGGGCGTCAAGGACCACTTCACCCTGCGTGGCAGGGGTGGCGTTGGGAATAAACGCTGTATCCCCAGCATCTTTGTTACTATCATCGAACTCATAGCCGTCAGACTCTTTATCCTCTAACATGTCTGGTGAGTCCTCGTCGGAGGAGTCAATGTAAGAGTCGGGTTTGTTCCTTTTAGAGGATTTATGCCTCTCGTTTGTTAACTCCCTGAGGCCCAGGGGTCGATCAGAGTCTGTTAGATGCTGGGGTTGGCAGACCGAGGGAGGAACTGCCTGCAACATATTATTTACTTCCCCTGTCGGGGAGTCGGGTGCCGCCAAAGTATGTTTCAGTTTACGTGTAACTTTCCCCCTTTTACTTGGTGGTTCGCCACTCTGGGGTGGGGGGGCGGGCTGGTTAGGCATTGCAAGGTGTGAACCTGCAGGTGGGATGGCCGAGGCCAGAGCCGTCTGAACTGACCTATTGATCAAGTCTTGTATTTGTTTGGCTGACATGAATTGAACAGATTCAAGAGAAAAGCCCTCTCCTCTAGGGGGGGTAGTTAGATGTTCCTCAGCCATGGTTACACAGTAATGCTATATGGCAGTGTGATGTAGGAAAGGGAAAACCCCCAGCCGGAATAAATTCCGCAGTGCTGGAGAAGATAGGGACAAGTATTGTGAAGATTGCGATGTAAATCGCGATCAGAGCGCAATAATAGTACCCTAAAGTGCCCAGAAGGAAAAAACCTGAGGGAGGTGGTGGACAGGCTCCTCTCCTTTCTCAGTCAGCGTCGCACTGGTCGCCGTGAGGAAGAAAGCCCGCGATCCCTGTGCTCTGGGACGAAGTCTCGCGAGACTACGTCCTGTTGAGCTGTGATTGGCTGTCCTCGAGGGAGCCGAAAGGCTCCACCCCCGGAGCGCGCCGAGGTAATGGGGAAGAAGGGAAGATGGCGGCGTCTAAGCGACGGCGTTCGCTACGCGGGGAGGACACAGGCGCAAAAGAGAGAGAGGAGAGAGAGGAGGAAGTGTGGCGTCGGCAGCAGGCGTCCGCACAACAGGAGGCACAGTGAGGTGCCCAAACGACCATACGCACAAACGGAAGTAATGTACCAAAAGCAGGTATAAAATGGTATTTCAGCTAGAAATGAATACAAATGAATATGTCACCATGTGACGCCAGCAGGGGAGGGGGTGAGGAGTCCCCCCCTCACTCCCACCGCCTCACACAGAGACAGCTGCAATAAAAAACAACAGTAAAAGGTACTCATCTGAAAGCTGCCATGAGCAGAAAGAAAGAAAGAGCCCAGGGCCTGCTGGGAGTTGTAGTTCTTAAGTTTTTAGGTTATTTGAACGTTTCACTGTATTTCTGCTATGAGCATTAGTAAAGAAAGATAATGCATAAGATATGAGCCTCCTGTCTGATATATAATTTAGAGTTTTTTTGTTTCAATCATTTTTAGAAAATTGAGAGTTTTATCTTCCCCGAAATTCAGGTAAATTCAATTTGGTTTTATAATTGTATTTTGTCATTTTGGTGAGGATATATTTAAGAGTAAATTGGACTATAAATGACTCTTGGCCTCTTTCAACTATCCCTGACCTGTTCTGGTAAAAAAAAAAAAAAAAAAAGCAACAATACACAATGATTAAATACACAAATGTAGCAACCTCCTAGATAGGCTACTGAGATTGTTAGGTACTGTAAATTGTGTTATTTTTGGCTTCTCGGCAGATTCAGGGCTGTAGCCCCAATGGCCACCCCCTAGCGACGCCACTGCTCAGAAAGCTAGGATAGTAAGAAATCTCTGAACATACACCTGGATTTTAAAATACAGAGGGTTAATGGATCAGGTATATCAAAATTGTGGTGGCATACATTCGTTTAAAGCACTTGAAAAAGTCTGGAAATAGATGAAATGTGTTGGTGGATGTCATTAAGCCAGAATGAAGAATCATGTAGCAGTCCAGATCTTGGCCTCTTTCAACTATCCCTGACCTGTTCTGGTAAAAAAAAAAAAAAGCAACAATACACAATGATTAAATACACAAATGTAGCACCCTCCTAGATAGGCTACTGAGATTGTTAGGTAAATTGTGTTATTTTTGGCTTCTCTGCAGATTCGGGGCTGTAGCCCCAATGGCCACCCCCTAGCGATGCCACTGCTCAGGATGCTAGGATAGTAAGAAATCTCTGACCATACACCTGGATTTTAAAATACAGAGGGTTAATAGATCAGGTATATAAAAATTGTGGTGGCATACATTCGTTTAAAGCACTTGAAAAAGTCTGGAATTAGATGAAATGTGTTGGTGGATGTCATTAAGCCAGAATGGAGAATCATGTAGCAGTCCAGATGTGGAGCCCACATGCTAATGGAGCTGCAATCCACAGGGAAGTGGGTTTGTCTTGAGCATGTCAGCTTGTGCTAAGAATAGCACAAATGCTTCTTTGTTTTGTACTAAAATTTTCGTATAGTTTATACTATAGAAATGGCAAAGATGGTGTCTGTTTATACACAAATGAGTATATTGGACTATAAATGACTCTTGGCCCCTTTCAACTATCCCTGACCTGTTCTGGTAAAAAAAAAAAACAACAACAATGCACAATGATTAAATACACAAATGTAGCACCATCCCAGATAGGCTACTGAGATTGTTAGGTACATTTAGTTATTTTTGGCTTCTCTATAGTTAGTGGAGTGGTTATTGATTTATTTGGTCTGTTCTGGGTCTAACAGGTTGCTAATTTGATTATTTCCCTCTGCTTTATAGAAGCTTCTGGAAAATGGGGAGGAGAGAGTCAAATATGTAGCTGAATATTTGAGTGCCAGCCAGAGTGAAGTGGCCCGGGGGGGGGGGGGGGGGGGGCTGATATATAGAGTGAACTCCAGAACTGCAGGTGTCCTGTTGAATGGATTCCACCGGTCTGGGGTGGCAATTGAGGTGGTACTGATAATGAAGGCACTAATGTGTAGTACTGTATAACACTGTAAAAGCACTGTAAACTGTCAAAACTCACTGCTCCAGCACAGATCTGGCTCCCCTTCCCTCACACAGGCTCTGAGTGACAGAAGTAGAGCTGTTAACAAGCAAAGATCTGTGTTTACATCCGTGATTGCTTGTTATTGGGCACAGCAAGCACTTGATAAAGAACCACTGTGATTGACCCCTTTGTGATTGGCCCCTTATCCAGATCTGTGATGCAATGTGTCCAAGGCACACAGCGGTCACAGATGAGGACTTTCAGGGACGCCTTCCCAGAAGCAGAGAGCTGCCCTAAAGCCATATAATCACTATTTGGCAGGTGGCAAGTGGTTAAAGGTAAACCTATCTTTCTACTTTTTGCTTAGGAACAAGGTGGCTTTGACATGCATGTTTCATCTGCTACTCCAACTACTCCTACGGTTCCATTAGAACTGAAGAAATGTTTTGGATAAGCTACAAAATGTCTTCAACCTTAGAGAACAAGTCCGATTGAATGTGACAAACTACTACTAGATATACCATGACCTGGAAGAATGAGAACTTCCACAGACCTTCATCTGATCACATATAGATACTGCCTATACATTTAGCATACTTTAACCACTTCAGCCCTGGACCATTTGGCTGGCCAAAGACCAGGCCACTTCTTGCGATTCTGCACTGCGTCGTTTTAACTGACAATTGCGCGGTCGTGCGACATGGCTCCCAAACAAAATTGACGGCCTTTTTTTCCCACAAATAAAGCTTTCTTTTGGTGGTATTTGATCACCTCTGCGGTTTGAATTTTTTCTGCTATAAACAAAAATAGAGGGACAATTTAGAAGGAAAAATATACAATATTTTTTACTTTCTGCTATAATATATATCCCCCAAAAATATATAAAAAAAAACTATTTTTTTCCTCAGTTCAGGCTGATTTGTATTCTTCTACATATTTTTGGTAAATAGGGGATAGTTTTATGGCATTTTTATTAATCATTTTTTTTTTTTACTAGTAATGGCGTCATGACTGAGACATTATGGCGGACACATCGGACACTTTTGACACATTTTTGGGACCATTGTCATTTTTACAGCGATCAGTGCTATACAAATGTATTGATTACTGTAAAAATGACACTGGCAGTGAAGGGGTTAACCTGTAGGGGCGCTAAAGGGGTTAAGTGTGTCCTAGGGAGTGCTTCTAACTGTAAGGGGGCGTAGCTACGAGTGACATGTCACTAATCGGTGACATGTCACTAGGAAGAACGGGGAGATGTTGGCCCGGATTCAGAAACAACTTACTCCGGAGTATGTATTGATGCGCCGCGTACATTTTAGGATGCGCCATCGTATCTGTGTTCCGTATTCAGAAAGCAAGATACACCTAAATGTGGGCTTGTCTTAGTCTTAGTACGCCGTCGTATCTTAGTTGCATATTTACGCTGGCCGCTAGGGGCGCTTCCGTAGATTTACGAGTTGAATATGCAAATGAGCTAGATACGCCAGATTCACAAACTTACTTGCACACGGCGCATTGATATACGTCATTTATGTAAGGCCTCATACACACGATCAAATCTGTCCGCTGGAAACGGTCTGCTGGACCGTTTCAGCAGACAGATTCGATCTTGTGTACGGCCGAGCCAACGGATTTGGCCACCCGACAGATTTCAAAGCATGCTTTGAAATCTATCGGGTGGGAATCCGTCCGCCCGACATGTCTGCTGGTTAGTACACTTACCAGCAGACATGTCATCCCGCACCGCCGCCGAATGGATTCGGCGCATGCGCGGAAGTGTTTTACTTCCTGGTGCGGTGACGTGGCGGCGTCAACGTCACCACCACGTCACCGACACGTCAGCGCGCCGTCTGCTGGCGGGGATTTTGGTTTGCTCGTGTGTACACGCGAGCAAACCAAAATCCCAGCAGACAGATTTGTTCAAATCTGTCGGACAGACAGATTTGAACAAATCTGTCTGCTCGTGTGTACGAGGCCTAAGGCGTACGACCGGCATAAAGTTACCCCTGCTATATGAGGCGCAGCCAATGTTAAATATGGACGTCGGAACAGCTGTCGAATTTCACGTCGTTTACGTAAGTCGTACGTGAATGGGGCTGGGCGTAAGTTACGTTCACGTCGTATGCAGTGTTTTACGTATCTTAGGCATTCTATCCGACGTGAATTTTTAGAGCATGCGCACTGGGTTACGTCCACGGATGGCGCATGCGCCGTTCGTTCGACCATGCATCTACATGGGGTCACGCTTCATTAACATACAACACGCCCCCTACCTGCCTACTTTGAATTACACGGGCTTACGCCGGCCCATATACACTACGCTGCCGCAACTTAAGGCGCAAGTTGTTTCTGAATACGGTACTCGCCTCTCTATGTTACGGCGGTGTAGCGCATATGAGATGCATTACACCCGCCTCAAATTACGCCATTCTTTTTGAATCCCGGCCGTTGTGTTTACAGACATCTCCCCTTTCTTCAGCTCTGTGACCCGTTCGCGGGACACTGGCGGACATCGAGTCCGAAGGTCCTGCATGCACGGTCAAGGAGCTTGTGACAGGGTCGCCAGCGCGCCGACCACATGGCGGCAAATTAAAGGGGATGCATATATACGCCCATTTGCCCAGTCATGCCATTCTGTCGACATATACGTTTGTGCGGCAGACGGGAAGCAGTTAAGCAACACAAGATATTTTCCTCAAGTATCCACTACAATATACTCCAGGCTCCTCATTCCTTTGTTCTTCTTTTTGAAAAGGCCAGAATATTGCTATTATAATCATTTCCACCCTAGCTGCTGTAATAATTATATGTCATATTAGCCCAGGCAGGATCCCCTGAGACAATACATGCTCATTTCCTAAATTGCCAAAAAAGGAAGGCTTCATCTGCATGATCTCATGTATGTCAGCTGCCTGTGAATCACACTACACGTAACAGCTGCTGCCTTTTCATGTGTTAATAACTGATGCTTCTGGAAATGCATTAATGTAACAGAGACAAATGCTACATGTGATCCAACAAGATACCATCTGTGCTTGAAGCTGAACTTTAGGATAAGAAAATATTTTCTAAACACATGCGTCATGTGTATTTTTCCTTAAATCTTGGAGTACTTTGTATATTTCTTCCAAGTTTGTGCAATAATCCAGTGTGAAACGTTGCCTCTGTGCAGGAGCTTCCTGTAATAAAGACCACTCACTGCTGCTCTCTTTCCTTGTGCAGGGAGACTGGTCTTGTCTCCGCCCACTCCTGTAGTTTTCCACAGGTAATCTGTAGACCAGGGGGGGGGGGGGGGGTCAAACTCAGTTTCTTTGCTGGTGTTCTGTCAAATACTCCAAGCCATCATAAACTCCAACCACGTCACTTCGGGTTTCTTCAAAACATCAGTAATTGTGTATTTTTTTTTTTTTACGAATTTCTGTTTGGACACAACACCAGCAACCAAATACAGTCTGGTACAGGAAGATTTAGCTACTTTGACAGCACAGCGGCTAACGAACACAAACTTCTCACTGCCATGGAGGCCGCCATTTTGTTGGCTAGTATCGGTGCATCTCCGCTCATAATAGCGTGCACCAGACTCTATTCGGTTTGCAGGTGTTGTGTCCAAACAGGAATTAGTCAAAAACTCCAATTACTTATGGTTTAAAGAAACCGGAAGTTAAGTGGTTGGAGTTTCTGACAAGTTGGATAATATGACAGAACACCGGCCGCATCAGGATTATGGTTGTCGTCAAAGGGCCGGTTGTATCTGTAATGCCCTGTTCACACGATCCATTTTTCCGACAGCAGGAAAACGGCTTACAATTGTCTAAAGCCTCATACACACGGTAGGACTTCAAACAAACTTTTCTGTGGATTTTGTCCGAAGGGAGTTGGCCGGGCACACCCATAGCATACACACCGCAGAACTTTTCTGCAAACTTTCCTAAAACTTTCCCAACATCACATGGTTTTTCTGCTCTTTTCTGCTCTTTACCGCCACCCTTTGGTCAACTTCTGCTATTGTTGGTTGACTTAACATTGGTTCTGGGCATGCGTATTTGTACTTCGGACAAAAGTCCGATGGATTTCTGTACACACGACAGGACTTTGCACCGTAGGACTTTTGTTGTCGAAAAGTTTGTCCGTTTCAGAGCGAACTTTTGTCTGATGAAAACTGAAAAAGTTTGTCCGATGGAGCGTACACACTGGTATTTTTATTTTTTGGAAACTTGCTAATTTTGAAGTTTGTTGTCAAAAAGTCCTACCCTGTGTATGGGGCTTTACATACACGGTCACTCAAATCTTGGCTGAAATTCTGACCGCCAAGAAAGCGGTGATGTACAACATGTACGAAGAGCCAAGATGAAGTTCAATAGGCAGTTCGGCTCTTCTGCACGATTCTGAGCATGTGTGGTTTTTTTTCATAATTGCATACAGACGATCGCGATTCCCGATAGGAATTTTTCCTGTCACGAAAATAGAGAACCTGCTCTCAATCTTTTCTCGGCAGGAATTCTGACAAAAAAAGTGTGATGGAGCATACACATGGTCGAAATTCCTGACAAAAAGCTTATATCACACTTTTCGTGTTGGGAAAACTGATCGTGTGTACCAGGGATCCTCAAACTACGGCCCTCCAGCTGTTGCGGAACTACAAGTCCCATGAGGCATTGTAAAACTCTGACATTCACAGACATGACTAGGGCATGATGGGAATTGTAGTTTTTGAACAGCTGGAGGGCCGTAGTTTGAGGACCCATGCATTAGACTATATAAATTCATGTAGGGTTTTTTTTCCTCAAAGAATAGGTGCAGAAAATCAACCAACCCTCCGATATTTTTATTTATTTTTTCTTGCAGGGACCCTATGAATTACAATGGCGATCGTTGCAATTTTTTATACGGTATTTGCGCAGCTGTTCTGCAATTGCAATATTTTTGGTAGAATAAAAAACAATATATAACCCATTTTTTTTTTTTGTATAATGTGAAAGATAATGTTACGCTAAGTAAATAGATACCTAACTTATCATGCTTTAAAATTGCGCACACAGGTCCTGAGCTAGAATTTTTGTTCTCGCTCTAATGATTGCGGCGATACCTCACATGTGTGATTTGAACGCCGTTTACATATCTGGGCTCGGGGCCGAACCCAGCCCACCAGGCGATTTCATGTGGGTTCACATTTACAAAACAACTGCCTATGCAGGTAAGGGATGTTTGTAGATTAAAACAAATGGTGCAGCTCTGAGTAAAGATGAATAATACCCTTGCTATAGGTGTAGGCCATGTACACATCTTATGAAACCTGACTGGAATACTCTCAGGACGTTGCTAAGTGAGGCCTAGTCATTACTGCTTACCTCCACCATCACAGGAGTGAGCTCTTTCTCTAAATTTAATCCCCCCTCACATACTCTTTCTCTCCCCTGATACAGTAGCTCTGAGCTCAGCATTTGAGGGCTCACTCCTGTGATGGTGGAGGTGAGCAGTAATGACTAGGCCTCACTTAGCAACGTCCTGGGTGTATTCCAGTCAAGCTTCATAAGGTATGTAAATGGCCTACACCTATAGAAAATATATTATTCAACTTTAGTCAGAGCTGCACAGATTGTTTTTATCTATGGATGCCCCTTGTCTGCATAGGCAGTTTTGTGGTAAAGGTGAACCATCCATTTTGAGGTAAAGGTGAACAAACGAGGAAAAGGGCAGGTTCTGATATCTGGACACATTATTTATTCAGATTTAATTTACAGTAGGTGTCAGAGATATATTTTCATTGAGGGAAAAAAATTATTCATGGGTGGAATAATGCTTTAAGAAACATCAACCACCTTTATAGGAGAACTTTATTTCGGGGAAGAATTGCATTTCTATTCACTGTCATTTTCCTCAGTTACATCTTTGCTGTTGATGCCTGGTGATAAATCAGACTGGTATCTTGAAAGCATGTGTTGATGCTATTGATGTCCTTAGGGAGGAAGAGCGTTTGACTTTCTCTCTTGCAATTTGCATTTGGTAGAAAACAGAATTTCATTTTATTTTGCTGGCAAAGCCATTAGAAATTACTGCTTTTCCATAAACATTGTTTTTGTCAGTCGGTGAAAAGGGGGATTTGACAAAAGCTATGTGAGGTGACAGATCAGCTGAAGGTCAGGATGTCAGCCATTGACATCAGATCCATTAAACACATGACTGAGTCCGCTGAATAATCAGCTATCCTTGGGAAGAGCACACTGTCTGATATATGACTGGTGGGAGAAGAGCATGGAAAAGTCTGGATGAAAATTCACTGTTCTGGGAACGAGAGTAAACTCTGCGGATTATAAGAAAAATCCAGAAAATGAATATATTCTGTGATATGTCAAGGCCTGGAGATAAGCACATGCTGAAATTGTGTATCATTCGCCTGACGGATAACAATATTTAGTGGGCATCTATATACACTATATTGTCAAAAGTATTGGGACATCTGCCTTTAAGCCTCGTACACACAATTGTTTTTTCAGTCGGGAAAACTGCCATGAGAGCTTTTGGCCGGGAAATCCGGCCGTGTGTATGCTCCATCGCAGTTTTCCTGACAGGAAAACTGTCGGAAAAAAAAAAGAACTAGCTCTCTTTTTTTCCGCCGGGATTCTAGTTGCCTTAAGTACATTAACCCCTTTGTGTCTCATCCACTTTACAGCAGTCAGTACACTTGACTAATGGTACACTGTCTTCCTTACATGGTGAAGCACATTTGAGGAGATGTAACGGAGGCCTGCATCCCTCTCTTCAATCCAGCTTTGATGCCCCCTCTCTCCCAGTGAGATACTGAAAAACAAGTTTGCTGAGGCTTTGTACATCTGAATATCCACTCTCACATTCTTCCCTGTGACATACAGGCTAGATACATAGATGCTCCGTGATGCATGTCCAGTCCCGGGTATGTGTTACTGATCCCTAGAGAAGAGGATTGTGCTTATCAACCCCCTTGCTTCCATAGCACGCTTTCATCTCTGCCAAGTCACACTGTACACACGTCTGCAGGCAAATGTATCATGAAACGCTCCTCTGGTTACTCATGGCAATGGCAAGAAGGTCTCTCATTTTCTCTGCAGCATTCACCACTTGTCAACCCTTGGTAGTCAGGGCCAGCCAGATTAAGAATATCATGGGCCTGGTGCTTAGGATTTTGGTGGGGCCTTTTATTAATAATAAATACATGCGTGGGAATGACATTAACGCAACCCGGCCAAGGCAAGTGACCAAAGGCAAAGAACCCAGAAGGAAGACCAGGTGAAGATGGAAGCGCCCGGGCCCCGCCGGATTCATCACAGCGCAGCACTGGAGGGCTCACTCTGAAAATTTAAGTGTACCCTAATGTGCTAATATGCTATGCATACTTGTACATTGTGGCATAACCTACCCCAGGGCCTCTAAAAAGTAGTAATGTCAGGAAAGTTTACTACCGCTTTAATATCACAGGATCCCAGGAGCCTCTCATGGGGCCCCCTACTGACCCAGTGGGCGGTGGCCCTTGGGCAGTGCCTAAGTGCATAGTTGCCAACATTTAAAAAATATTTTCAGGGACACTTTTTTATACAAGTGATATATTTAGAGTAGCTGAGATCCCCTATGTTCCTCTATACATCACAATAGTAATTACAAAATTAAATGAGTACTAATAATGGGGCAAAACAAATCTGTGAACTGAGATTTCCTTTAGTTGAACTATCAAAAGTGTGTCCATTCTAGAGCTGGTAACATTGAGGGTATTCAGTATAATTTTAAAGAACTGTTTTTGTGGGTAAGTGACATAGGGGAGGAGTATGGACGGTATATAAGTGGGAAGTATGTGCAGGTGAGGGATAAGAATGTGGAGGGTCTAACATTGGACATTATGTACAGGAGAGGAGTGCAAAGGGTACGGCAAAAGGCACTATGTACAGGAGAGGAGTGTGAAGGGTATGACAGTGGGCAGTATGTACAGGAGAGGAGTGTGGAGGGTATAACAGTGAGCAGTATGTACAGGAGAGGAGTGTGGAGGGTATAACAGTGAGCAGTATGTACAGGAGAGGTGTGTGGAGGGTATGACAGTGGGCAGTATGTACAGGAGAGAAGTGTATGACAGCAGGCACTATGTACAGGAGAGGAGTGTGAAGGGTATGACAGTGGGCAGTATGTACAGGAGAGGAGTGTGAAGGGTACGACAGTGGGCAGTATGTACAGGAGAGAAGTGCATGACAGCAGGCACTATGTACAGGAGAGGAGTGTGAAGGGTATGACAGTGGTCAGTATGTACAGGAGAGGAGTGTGAAGGGTACGACAGTGGGCAGTATGTACAGGAGAGGTGTGTGGAGGGTATGACAGTGGGCAGTATGTACAGGAGAGAAGTGTATGACAGCAGGCACTATGTACAGGAGAGGAGTGTGAAGGGTATGACAGTGGGCAGTATGTACAGGAGAGGAGTGTGAAGGGTACGACAGTGGGCAGTATGTACAGGAGAGAAGTGCATGACAGCAGGCACTATGTACAGGAGAGGAGTGTGAAGGGTATGACAGTGGTCAGTATGTACAGGAGAGGAGTGTGAAGGGTACGACAGTGGGCAGTATGTACAGGAGAGAAGTGTATGACAGCAGGCACTATGTACAGGAGAGGAGTGTGAAGGGTATGACAGTGGTCAGTATGTACAGGAGGAGTGTGTGGGTAGGCACTGGCTAGTATCAGAGCCAGATACACACAGGTTACATACGTCACGATCGTTAGAGCAATAATTCTAGCACTAGACCTTCTCTGTAACTAAACATGTAACCTAAAAAAAATTAAAGCATCGCTTAGGATACCAAAAAAAAAATCATGCTAACTTGAATAAATGAAACGGTTTATTTCCAAAAAAACACGTTTGAAAAATTTCTGCACAAATACCGTGCTAGAGCTGCACAATTAATCGTTAAAGAATTGTGATCTCGATTCAACCCCTGGACATCTCCAATGCAGAGTTTGCTGATTCTTTCATATAACAAGTGGAGAGACTTTCAGCTGTCAAAAGAAAATATCTGGGCAGTCTGCCAAGTTCTTAGCAGGAAAAATTGTAACTAATGCTTTCTTCTTAGATCAAAGGGATAAACTTCTGTGTGTGTAAAGAACAAATCCGGGCAGTCTGCCAAGTTTGTAAACAACATGAAACATTGTAACCAACTATCTTCGTAGATCAAACTTCTGTGTTTAAATGCAGGAAATGTAACCACTTAAAGTCCAACACTTGTTTCTTAAGTTAAAAAGCAATATTTTTTGCTAGAAAATTACTTCGAACCGGCAAACATTATATATATTTTAGCAGAGACTCTAGGGCAGGGATGTCAAACACAAGGCCCGCGGGCCAAATCCGGCCCTCCAAGCCATTTCATGTGGCCCTCGCCCTCCTCAAGACCCTAACTTTCTGCTTTCAAGCAATGCATCAGCTTCTTCCCAGCAGCAGCTCAAGGAAAGTGGGATGCACTGTGATGTAAGGGAGAGTGTGGACTCAACTTCTGATGGTGGGGTGGCTCTTAACATCTAATATAAGGGGAGGGGATGCGCTGGACATCTAACCTTACAGATACAACCGGCCCTTTTGAGGGCAATCGTAATGCTGATGCGGCCCTCGATGAAATTGAGTTTGACACCCCTGCTCTAGGGAATAAAATGGCTATTGCTGCAATATTTTATGTCACACTGCATTTGCCCATTTCAATGAATAATAAAAACCATAAAAACAAAATAGTAAAGTTAGCACATTTTTTTGGTTTTAATGTGAAAGATGATGTTACCCTGCAAGAATCGTGAGAGAATCGTGATCTATCTTCTAAGCAAAAAAATTGCAATTCTTATTTTAGCCAGAATCGTGCAGCTCTACACTGTGCAACATAAAAAGTTGCAAAGACCACCATAGAGTAATTTTCTAGCAAAAAACAAATGATGATTTTTACATGTAGTAGAGAAATGTCAGAATTGGCCTGGGTGGCAAGGGGTTTAATTACCATGAGTAATATACAAATAATTATTATAAGCACTGTGATCCCATCAGTCTGCTGCAGTGTGTCAGCTTGTATTTATATTGGCCGCTCTGTATGTAGCTTCTGACAGGCTGTGCAAGCAGGCTCGTATCTCTGGAACCATAAATGATAGCCGTCCCATATTTTGACCAGTTGTGGGGTAGGTCTTCAACTGCCTACCCCCCCAAATGTGGTGTTTCTGTTACCTATGGTCGTCGAGCTACAACCCCCTAAGTCAATTATTATTATTATATTATTATGTTTTGGGCAAATGGGCCTATATTGAGAAAGGGGCCTGGAGCTGCAGCTCCATCAGCCCCTATGTTAATCCGGCCCTGTATAGTGTTCATCCCCAGTTATAAGAACCTGTTCTTTTATACACCTTGCATGCACCCCTTTGTATGAACTTCAGACCAGGCATTTTGTAATTTTGAGAACATTTATTTAACCACCTCCCACCCGCCGTTAGACAAATGACGGCAGGCGAGGCGCTCTCTTGTTCTGGGACGACATTATATGACGCCACTCCCAGTCTCACCCTGGGACCCGGCGCGACCCCGATCTCGGTAATGAGCGATGATGCAGCTATTTACCCATGTGATCAGCTGTATCCAATCAAACCTGATCACATGTAAACAAGGAAATGCTGGTTATCGTCTCTCCTCACCTCACACTGGCAGAGTGGTTCCTCACAGGGAAGACCTGTATAGATAATAAGGGCCCTGATCATCATTGAAGCCCTAACAGTGGCCAGCAGTGATGCCAGTCAGTGCCCATCGGTGATGCCAATCTGTGTCCATCAGTGAGTTCTGCCTTTCAGTGTCTGCTCATCAGTGCCACCCAGGACAGGACTTAGGGTGGTGGGGGCCCCTGGGCTTGAGTCACTTTCGGGCCCTACCTTCTATACATTACTTTAAATAGAACAAAATGATACATACACAAGCTATGTATAAGAGCTACACAATTCTGGATAAACTGAGAATAAAGCTGAAAATTGGCCTCTGCAGGAAGGGGGTAAAAGTGCCCAGTATTAAAGCAGTTATTGGATTTGATTGACAGCAGCGGGAGCCAATGGCTGCACTGCTATCAATTTATCCTGTCAGGACCCAAGACACCTGCTGGAGCTCATGTGCTCATTCCCGTTGTGGGAAACACAAGGCTGAGGTAAGTATAGTGGGGGCTTCCACTGTATAAGCTCCTTGGGGGTGGGGACTGATATGAATCTGCATTATAAATGCCTATCATACATTGTAGTAATAATAAAAATATAATGGTCGCACAAATTAGCATCAGAGATAAAAGTATTAAACTAACCAAACTAGTTGACTGAGCTTATGACTTACATCTTTAGAGGATCTTAAAAAAGCAAAAAAAAAGCACATGCAATTCGGAAAGGAGTTAATAAAGTACCCAATGCTGCACTCCATATTACAGAATGATTAACAATATCACCACCAAGGTGTGATCATGACACAGGGGAGAGAGATGACGATTCGCAGTACGTGCCGCATCTGGAGGCACACGCCGCAAAAACAGCCTTCCAAACTGAAACAGTTGCCTAGCAACCCAAAAACCTGGATTAATCAGATAAAACAAGGTGTTCCGTGTCACCGTGCATCGATCATTAAAATTCTCATTTGATTTTAATCGCTAGGGCACATGCCATTGAGTCACATGAAATGATTAAAGGGAACTTTTTCCTGCTTTGAATAAAAAAATAAATAAAAAAATGTCTGCCTTTAAGATTTATCATATGACCTAAAGCCTAGGCAAAGGTCACATGGTCTCTGTCTGCCAGGAGCCCTGTGGGAATTTCACAGCATTAGAGACTGCAAGCTGCCTGTGGGGCATATTTAGAAAAAGTCTGGAGGAAGATCTTAGAAAGTGACGGAAGAAAAAGACCGAGCAGTCCATCGAGTCTTCCCATATTTTTGTTTTGTTTTCAGCAATACACAGCAAGGAAGCCAAGCTTATATGTAATGTGAAAATCTGTCATGTACATATAAAATGACAAAAGAAAGTCCTATATAACATCCTCTTATACAGTGGCACCTTGGATTACGAGCATAATTAGTTCCAGAAGAATGCTTGTAATCCAAACCACTCATATATCAAAGCGAGTTTCCTATAGAAGTCAATGGAAACTCAAATTCATTCCAAAGTGACTTCTATTGTATGCAGTACCGCATGTGGCCAGAGGTGGGGGGGGGGGGGCGGAAAACGATCTGATCTTTTTCCGAGCAGCTCCGAGTGTCACCTCTGGTCAAATGTGGTACTGCACACTGCAGAGACCGGAATCTTGCTTGTTTTGTGAGACAACACTTACAAACCGAGTCAGGATTTAAAAAAAATAATAGCTTGTATTGTGAAACACTTGTTAACCATGTTACACGCAATCCGAGGTATTACTGTACATTAAACTGACCCGGTTCTCAGTTACAGTTGAAAACTGTAAAGCTGCCCATACACTTGACTTCCAGAAGATTTACATGACCAACTTCATGACCAACTGCATTACTTTAACCACTTAAGGACTGGAAGATTTGCCCCCTCAATTCCCGGGCCATTTTTTGCGATATACGGCACTGCGTCGCTTTAACTGACAGTTGCGCGCTCGTGCGACTCTGTATCCAAGCAAAATGTATGTCCTTTTCCAAAAATAGAGCTTTCTTTTGGTGGTATTTGATCACCTCTGCGGTTTTTATTTTTTGCACTATAAACAAAAAAAGACAATTTTGAAAAAAAAAATATATTTTAACTTTTTTTTTTTTTCATAAAGAATTTTATCGAAGGACAAATGAACAATACATTGTACAGAAACGAGAAGTACAGATACGAGAGTTGGTATAAGGTTACACGGCCTATGTTAATGACAGAAATAAAGTCAAACCCTTAAGCAAAAATGAAGACCCAAGGCCGACCCGTTAGCCTGGGGTCAAAACCGAAGGCCTGAGAGCGATAGGCTGTAACAATATTGTCGACCTGCACAAAACCACCACAAGGTCATCTCCATTTGTCGTTTTCTATCTCTATTGTGAGGAAGAAAGGAGAGGGTGGGGGAAGAAGAGACAAAAGAAAAAGAGAGAAAGGAGGAGCAGAAAGGGAGTGAAAACGAGGAAGAGAGAGATGGGGGGAAAAAAATAGAAAAATAAATAAATAAATAAATAGGGGGGGAGAGGGGCGTCAGTGCCGGCGGTCTCCCCCCCAGGGGGCCAGCCCCAGTCAGGATTTTTTACTTTTTTATATAATAAACATCCCAATTTATTTTTTTCAGTTTAGGCCAATATGTATTCTTCTACATATTTTTGGTAAAAAAAAACGCGATAAGTGTATATTGATTGGTTTGCGCAAAAGTTATAGCGTCTACAAAATAGGGAATAGATTTATGGCAATTTTTATTTTTGTTACTAGTAATGGCGGTGATCAGTGATTTTTAGCGGGACTGCGACATTGTGGCAGACACATCGGACACTTTTGACACTTTTTTCGGACCAATGACATGTATGGACCCTAGAGAACCTATGTTCAATGGGTGAAAAAGGCTTGCGTGGTGGAACCACAATGAAATTTGGGCGATCCTATAGACTTCAGGATGCTATGCCAGAGATGACAAAAAAACGGCCACATAGCGTAACTCTATATTACATATCAAAAGTTTAATGAAGTCAGAACACTTACATTTGTGATGATATTCAAGCGCTCTGTATAAAATGTGGCAACAATGGAGTCCTACCGACGCGTTTCGTCCGCTAGGACATCATCTGTATTCATACCAGACCCAAAGGGCCTGATAATGGACTGGGGGGGAAACCAATGTAGTTTTTTTCAATGCAAGTATTTTTAAATAACTTTTTTTCCTTTTTAGAAATGTCATTTTGCAGTGTTCTAAACACGGGAAACATGCAACATTTTACAGGCATATTTTAGATGCCCCTCAGGTACGAAATTTAAAGAAATATTTCACATTTATGGTTTCACTTTAAGCATTATTGAAATCACTGCTTCCAAAATAAACGGTAGTTTTTAAAACTTTTTTTTGCATTGACGCATGTCCTCTGGGGCAGGACCCAGGTCCCCAAACACTTTTTATGACAATAACTTGTATATAAACCTTTAAAATTATCACTTTTGATTTTTCATGTTCATGTCCCATAGACTTTAACAGTATTCACGTGTTCAAACAAATGTTTTGCCTGTTCTCAAGTTCTAGTGTGAACAGAACCGGGGGGGGGGGGGGGGGGGTGTTTGGCTGATCCTTAATTATATGCTCTTTGTAATAAACTTGTAATATTTGTTATATACATTTCCTACTTAATTTTCTGGTATCAAATCTTGGGGCACTTCCTTTCTTAGTTATGAAGAAAGGTGGCGAACATTGAACTTGTTCTCTCCGGAGAAGAGACGCTTGAGAGGGGATATGATTATAGTACTGGTGACCCCACAATAGGGCTAAAATGTTTCCACGACAGGGAATTTAAATAGACATGTGGCCATTCACTACGAATAGAAGAGAAGTGGTTTAA